>APFE031039684.1:0-24828 GCA_000404065.3 Pinus taeda
GCAGCCTCAAAAATTCTCCTGAGCTCCTGCTACCTTCAGAAGTTTAGCTCTTTGATTTCGGGAATGAATAATCTTCGAACTACCGGCAGACGCACCAAAATGTTATCACAAAATCACGTACTGATGGCTGCTAATCAGTAAGACCTTATGTAACTGTTTCAGACCAGACTTTTAGCTAGGGATTAGCCTCCCTAACTTGAGAGGGCTCTCTCAGAACAAACTATTGATTTATCTTTAACGGAAAGAGGTTTTTCTTCCTAACATGCTGCACTACAAAAACCTCTTTCAGTTTCTTCAAATTCATTCTGTGCTCAGAAACACTTTTGTAAGTTAACTAGTAAAACCAGTTTTTTTTGCTAAAACAGGCTGCTATAGGGGTTTCATAGCGCGCTACGAAACTGCTGAATAATTGCAAAAACCACAGTTTAAGGCCAAAACTTTGACTTCCTTGATCTGTTCTTTGTTTTGAAATGACTTTCCCATATACCACGAGGTTGTTCAAAACTGAAAACATAGACACCATCCTTTTAAAGTAAACTTCAAAAGGCAATCTATCAAAATTATTATTTAGCCTTACTTGCTATGGGATTTCCTTTATTGAAGGTGAAGCACTGAGCATGACAACTGACCATAGAGCCTCCATTTTATTGAAATGATATTCTTTGGTTACATGTTTCCTTGAGATTATTTTTCGTTTGGCAATTTCAAGATTTGCCAAATTCAACTTTCTCTTCAACTCTTCAAAACTACATTCCTCCTGTTGAGGGATGACTGCCTTACCTCTGTCACTTTTATGCAGCTGTGATGGTGTTTCCTTAGCCCTAGGGTTAAGTCCTATTTCAGCTCTTATGATATCTCCCTTTCTTTGGATATTTTCTCCTTTGAAACCGCTTTAGATAAATCAACCTAGAAGGAAATGCATGGCTTAATTGAGGAGCTGCCTCGCTTGAAATTGATGAAGATTTCTGATCTCCTTTTCTTTGAAATTTTGTCAGTGATAACATGTCCTATGTACATGAAAGTGAATTTATAAAGCTGAGCATGGGAATGCCCGCCTCAGCTAGATCATGAAAAATATTATGAAGATAATGTATTGTATTTATCTTATTACAGGTTGCCTTACAGTTCGAAAAACCTCGGATCCTCATGATAAAGCATTTCACCCGACATCAAAAGATTAATGACCTCATACTTTAGGGGGCAACTGTTATAGACATTTTTGGGCACTACAACCCTAATCATATATGTCCATAAACCAAGGGCTTCGAAGTCCCTAAAAGTGTTGCTTTACACCCTAAAGGAACAAGGTCAGCTGATTACATCATCTCCCATAAGTTCTCCATGGAAAACTGCTCAGAACTGGTCAAAACTAGACCATACAGGCTGCTCAGTGCTAAGGATGCGATGCATCTCACCTACTCAGTGCAAAAAGTGCGATGCATACTGGAAAGCCCTTCTGTAGGGTGTGATGAGCAAGAGTAGACAAATGGCAAAGACAGTTTGCAAGGTGGATGATCATGGAATCTTCCAGAAACTTCTCCTGTGACACTTGCCTCTCTGAATTTGCCCAGGGATGAGTAAGAGATCCTAAATCTCCAAGTGGAACCAAGAACTATCAAAGAGAGGACACTAATCAAAAACCTAGCAGCTAACTCACCCCCCTGCAAACATCTATATATGGATCCCTCATCACAGAGATCCAGAGGCTGGAATCTTGTATTTTGTAAGGAAGTGATGTTGGTTTCTTGGTGAAATATCATTGTGTTGGGTGATCTAAGCTTTTCATGAGGTGAAGAAGGGCATTCATGCCGGGAAGATGACGTTGGGTCAGAACAATGGGTTGTAATCCTCTTTGCTATTCTTGATATTAATAAAGCTATTCAAGTTTTCCTCCACATTCTTGTATATTTGATGATATATGCATTTGTGTGGTCAATATATATCTGGTCCTATATTGTTTATGATTGTAGATCTCTGTACTTCGATAGTGTTATGCTGCCTTGACTCTACTAGTGCTCTCTAAAGCGAGGAAGGAAGTGGCAAAGATCTGTCAGAAGGGAGAGGAACCAAGCGCAAGACTGAGGTTGGTGTCCTTTGTTCCCCTCTTATCTACTTCTCATAAAGGAAAACGAAAGTAGTTTTACTTTGTTTGTTTCTAAGATAGCTACTTGTCTTAGTGGGACTAGCAGCTCCGAGTGGACACTAGATTTCCCGATAACAAATAGACTTGTTTGAACAACATTTAGAAATGTTTGCACAGTGATTGGTAGTGTGAGGTAGTGATTGTTATTATGAATCATCTTATATGCACAGTAGTTTGAATTGCTTATGCAGTAATTCATATTTCTTATGAACAATGATTTGCATTTCTATGCTATAGTTTTCAAGTAGCTTGAAAATTATTTTTTTTGTTTTCCTTAAATTTAACTGAGTTTTTGAGTTAATCAAGTTATTATTAAAATATGATATTGATTAAAGTTTGAATAAGATATGGATTTAATTTGATAAGTTTCTTCACCTCAGTTTGTTGTGATTAGAAATAGTAGAGATTGAAAATTATGTACTTAACTTTGCACTGAACTATTGGAACCTGATTCAGAATGTAGTGTAACTTAGATATTATGAACCTCGATTGATAATTTAATTTAAGGGAAATAAATGACAAATAAAACTCCTAACATTTTTGGGGTCGTTTCCAGAGAGTTGCAAACAGTCTAGGTAACAATGTCTTTAAAATTCATGAGTGTTGAAGATTTTGTAGGATGATCAGAGGGTGGAGAGTGTACGTTAAGACATGAGTGAAGAGCCACACATCCACTGTGGTGGGGTTTCTCCAGAGTCTGGTTGTCTTTGATGAATATTTGTAGTATTTTCTTTTCTTATGCGCAGAAGTAAAAGTAGGCATAGAGATAGCAAAGGTAGATTTATTTCAAGCACAAAATCATTTTCAGGACTATTTGGTCCCATGAAAACACCTACAACTAATTCAGCTAATCATTAAATAGGTATCAGAGAGGGAGGAAGCACCAACAATAGGGTGGCATCAGCAAAATAAATACCACATCTAAAGGGGCCTAAACAACCACAAATTGTACCATAACAAGTACAAACTATTTTGGGAACCACTATAGGTACAAGACCGATGTTAATTCCTCAAGTGGAATCGACAGTAGGAGGACCTCGCAGGGACCTAGGGCCTAGAGACATTAGGCTCAATCTTGTTGAATATTTTTCCAGTCGAACCACTGCACCAAATCCTACTTCTAGACCTATATTAAATATGGTTAACAATGGAGGAGGGGAGGAAAATAGAAACAATGGGGAAAATCCTAGAGATAATGGCAGAATACACACCTTATTTGGAGGAAACAATGATTAGAGGGATGGACCAAGAGGATGTCATGAGGAGCAAGAAGACGATGCAGAATTGACTTTTGGATTTACTATTCTAGACATTACCAGAAATATCACTATGAAGAACATACCCTTGGCATCTGTTCTGCTTTTCTACAGTATGTCTTTAGAAGACCCTGATGCGTTTTTATTTGAATTTTCTATTCATTACAGAAGTTATAATTATTATGACTGTGAACACAATCTTAAATTATTCCCTGCCACCTTAAAAGAATCATCTCTAAGATGGTTCATGAGCCAAGGAGAGCACACCATTTACTCTTGGGATGACATGAAATCTGTCTTCCTTAAGAAATATCAAGACTACTGTAAAAGTAGAGATTTTAACGATATCTTTAGGATGCAAAGAACGGAAGATGAGAGTGTGGAGGAGTACCTGGAAAGGTTCCTATATAACTATCACAAGTCACAGATAGACAACTTAGATGAAATAACCATTAGGATTGTCTTTCTTAAGGAATTAAGGGAAGAGTGCATTGAAACACTTAATCTCCTAGGTTCCGGTTACATTTATAAAAAAGCCTTTTCCGAAATAGATGAATTATGTCGAACCTATTCTAGAAGTCAAGCTAAGGTAGGAAAAATAATATGGGACAATTCAAGGGATTATGTGCCTAAAATTTGAAATTTGTACAAAATGTTGTCACTAGGGTTGAGTTGGGAAACCTTCAAGAAAATTTCGAAACAGATATCTTAAACACCATTAGTGACCAACTTGATACTCTAAAAATTAAATGAAAACAAGAAGAGGAAAAAGTTTGATTTGGCAATTTTCTGTCCTAAATGCAGGCATAAGCATTCTAAAAGGGAATGTTCCATTAATATGGTTGAGGTTTGTGGGATTTGCACACAAGAACATACCACTGATTGATTCCCATCCCTTCCTAGTCTACAAGCCATTTTCAAAGGAGGTGCTGAAACTAATGATTTAATGCAAGAAAATAGGAAGCCAACATGGAGAGGGACAAACCAAAATATTTATCAAGAACCTAATTTACTAGGATTTGTCCAAAATCAATTATGAAACTCTCAACCATCATACCCTCCATGGCCTCCACAACCACCTCAAAACTCACCTTGGAACTAGGGACGGAGAGGAATTTTTTATGGGAATGTATTCCAACCTCAAAATTAGTTATACTCCTAGTATCATTGACACCTAACATGCCTTACACATCTAATATTCCTCGATTTTAGCAAGGGTATAACCCAACCTATTATCAGCAATCCTCATTTCCATTACCTCCATTACAACAACTCCTACCCCTACCTTCAAGCTCTAATTCACCCCCACAGCAAGCACAAAAATCATTTAATCTACCTCGCCCAACTCAGCTACCTACACAACCTGTCACTAACCCCAATAATAGACTTCCACATCCTATGAAAAACATCGAATTACAACCTTTCCCTACATATGTTATTAATGTTGTCCCTGACAATGAAATTAAATTAAGATCAGGGAAAACAATAAATAAAGAAAAATTAGTAGTAATTATTCAAGAGGAGGATCCTTAAGTGCAACCTGAGGATGAAACTCACCAACAAATAGAAAATAAAAAAAACCAAGGGAGCCTCCTTACCTGGAAAGATTGCTCGTCAAGAAAACTGAAACTCCCTTCGAACATGATCTGGAATCTGAACTAAGGAATGTTTGTATCAAAATATCTTTGCTACAAGATATTAAGGACATTCTTATTTACAACCAGATCATTAAGGATATTTGTATCAAAAAAACCAGGAAGAAAGAAAAACAAAAATCATAATGTTAAAGTAATGATCCAAATGACAGAAATGATATTTGGTTTGTCGTTGAAATATAATGATCCAGGGAACCTCGTAGGCACAATATAAATCAATGGAACACTTTTACCAAATACCCTTGTAGATTTAGGAGTAGCCATCAACGATATGACGGTTGACACCATGACACTACTACAACTACAAGGGGTCAGACCTACACCCATAATGTTGGAGGGAGAAGATAAGTTAATTGTTAAACCTATGGGGATCCTAGAAGACATAGTGGTAACAATAGCTTCCTGGGAATACCCAATTGAATTCATTGTAATTTCCCCAAAAACCTCTAGATACGGACATCCAGTAGTCTTAGTCCGACCTTGGCTGGCCACTGCCAATGTTGTCATTGGGTGCAGAAATGGGAAATGATTATTCCTAATGGATTACAAAATCAAGCATTAACTATATTCCCACTTGCCCAAATGGACACAGAAGTACCCCTTTGGTTAGAAATCCCTCATGGAGAAGAATATTGTATGCTTCCCTTATAAACTTTAGAGCAATCAAGGGAACTTCAAGAACAATTAGAGGAACATATTTGGTAGCAGTTTTTGTCTGATGTCAATTGCATTGATTATCCTGTTTCTCTTAATGGTTATGATCTTGTTTTTACCAATGAATTTTAGGAGACTTGTCACTCTGTTGTATTTTCATCATTCGCTATGGAAGCTTTAGAAGGAAACATCGAAGTAAAAACTAAACCCATTGAAATTAGTGTTGGAACAACATTTTATATTGGTACATAATTAAGTACAAAATAGAAACAACGGATATTGAGTATGGTTCAAAAGCAGTCCAGAGAATTTACTTGGGACTATTTATACATGAAAGGTATTCATCCAGAAACTTGTATACATCACATTTATACGAATGAATAAATTATACCTATTAGGCAACAACAAAGACAAATGAATCTAGGTCTAAAAGAAATTGTTAAGGATGAATTGCAGAAACGTTTAAGTGCAGATTTCATTTACCTATTTCCAACAGCAATTGGGTGTCACCCTTGGTGGTAGTCCTAAAGAAAAATAGGAAGTGGTGAATCTACATGGACTACTGAGAGCTGAATAAGGCTACTTTGTAGGACTATTTTCCTTTACCTTTTATTGATTAGGTACTTGATACATTGTCAGGGAAAATGTAATTTTATTTTCTGGATGGATATAACAAATATAACCAAATTCAAATAGCCCCAGAAGATCAATATAAGACTACCTTTACCTACCCATGGGGCACTTATGCCTACCGAATACTTCCTTTTGGATTATGCAATGCTCCATCTACTTTTCAGTGAGTTGTGTTAACTATCTTTTCTGATTTGACACATGATTGTGTACAAGTCTATATGGGCAAATTCACGGTATATGGGGATGATTTTCATCAATCCTTGAAGAAATTGGAAAAGGTACTGATTCGTTTTCAAGAAGCTCACTTGCCCCTTAGTAGTATTAAATGAAAAATGATGCAAACTAAGGGGATTGTCTTGGGACATCATGTATCACATGAAGGGATAAAAGTTGATCGTGTGAAAATAGAGGTAATATCACATATTCCAACTCCTATGTCACAGAAAGAGGTAAGAAGTTACTTGGGACATGCAGGGTACTATAGAATATTTATTGAAAATTTTACTAAAATTGTAACACCTATGTTTAAATTGCTTACCAAAGATGTTGATTTTTTATGGGACACTAACTGTCGTAATTCTTTTGAGGAACTGAAGGTTAAATTGACTACTGCTTCAGTATTGCGGGGGCCTAACTGGTCTCTCCCATTCCACATTTGCACAGATGCATTAGACCCTACTCTTGGAGTTGTGTTGGGTCAAAGGGAGGATCACTTTCCTTACGTTATTCACTTTCTTAGCAAGAATATTTTGCCTACAAAGTTGAATTATACAGTTACTGAAAAAGAATTATTAACTGTCGTTCATGCCATTAACAAATCTAGGCATTATATTACCGTTATGAGACTTTTGTCCATACTGATCATTCTTCCATTAGATTTCTTATGAATAAGCCTATTACTAATGGAAGAATTACAAGATGGATAATTTTGTTACAAGAATTTAACATCACTGTGATTGACAGGCTTGCACGAGACAATTTGGTTATAGATTTCTTATCCCGAATGAACATTTCCCAAGATAGAGCTCCAGTACCAGTTCTAGATGACTTTCCAAATGAACATTTGTTCGTTGTTTCAACATTCACTCCCTGGTTTGCTAACATGGCTAACTACTTGGTGACAGGGAGGCTACCACAAAATCTTTCCAACAGGGAAAAACATAACATTATGCAATGAAGTGCCAATTATTCTTAGATAGATGGGGACTTGTTCTGCACAAGACTCGATATGATTATGAGAAGGTGTGTGCAGGAAGATGAGATGTTTGATGTTCTAAAGGCTTGCCACAACGAACCTTGTGGTGGGAGCTTCGTGAATAAAAGGACAACTTATAAGGTCCTACATGCA
The DNA here is from genome assembly GCA_000404065.3 of Pinus taeda. Lineage (NCBI taxonomy): Eukaryota > Viridiplantae > Streptophyta > Pinopsida > Pinales > Pinaceae > Pinus > Pinus taeda. The sequence goes on from APFE031039684.1 coordinate 7,690, forward strand.
GCCTACTATTGGCCCACACTTTTCAAAGATGCCAAAAAATTTGTTTCAAGCTATGATGCCTACCAGAGAATGGGGAGGCCAATGCAACAGATGAAATGCCTGTCCAAATGCAGATATCAGTGGAACCTTTTGATAAGTGGGCGTTGGATTTTGTGGGACCCATCTCTCCCTCGTCCAAGAAAAAGAGATACATATTGGTTTGCACTGATTATGTGAAGAAGTGGATAGAAGTCAAGGCTTTGTATTCTGCTTCTGAGAAGCCGATGGTAGATTTCATTTTTGAGGATATCTTTACTCGGTTTGGGGTGCCTAAAGAGATTGCTACAAATCAAGGCACACAATTCACATCCAAACTAGTGAAGGTCATTACTGAAAAGTATCATATTAAGCATCAGAAGTCTACCCCAAAGCACCCCCAAGCAAACAAACAGGTGGAATCTACAAACAAATTCTTACAATCTATCCTCCATAAGACAATTAAGCTTCACCATGGAGATTCGGCTGACAAGCTACCTGAGGCATTGTGGGCTTACCGGATAATTTGGAGGAATGTGACTGGACACACTCCTTACAAGTTAGTATAAGGGAAACAAGTGCTACTTCCCATTGAATTTCAAGTAAAAACATTATGAACCGCCACTCAATTGGGAATGAATCTGAATGAAGCCCAAGAGCAAAGGTTACTATAGGTGAATGAGGTTGACAAAATCAGGTAGGATGCATTTCAACAGACCATGTTAGTACAAGATCAGAGAGCATGGTGGCATGAAAAGTATATTAAGAAAAAGGTCTTTCAACCAGGAGATTTGGAACTTCTATATGATAGTAAATTTAAACATTTTAAAGGGAAATTTTCTATTAGGTGGTTGGGACCTTATGAGTTGGAAGAGGTCTTCGATAATGGCTCTATTAGAATAAAAACTATTGATGTTGATTATACCCAATTTGTGGTGAATGACCATCGACTGAAGATATATCACCGACCACTCTCTCACCAAGAATTTTTGTAGGTGGTTCAAGAAAAGGATCCAGCTCCTGCTGGTTCTTCAAACTATTTTTATTTTTATTTGTATATTTATTTATGTATATAGTATAAAATAACAGTGGGTTGAATCTTTTGTTTTCCCCCACAAATCACATAGAATAAATGGGAAATATGTCAAGGGTAAGTTTATTCCTTTAACCAGACTTGGCAGATTATTTATGGAAAATGACATTTTGGAGTCTTCTTTGGTCATTTCAAACTCCCAAAATTTGAATGTTTCGAGCAAAGACTAATCCAGGATCATAAATATTAATGGAACAACGGTAGTTAAGGATTTTGTGAGTATAAAATTATTCTTTTTCGGGCTCAGTAGAATAATTATGGAAAAGAAACCCCCTTGGAGTTTACTTTGGTTTTTTCAGACTCTCTAAAAAGGAATACCTTGACCAATGGCTAACTCAAGCTCAATAAAATTATGACATAGAAGCAGCTAGGGATATGTTGAGTACAAAATTATTCTTTTTTGGGCTCAAAAAAATAAGTACGAAAAAGAAACACTTTGGAGTCTTCTTTTGTGCATTTCAGACTCTCTAAAAGTGAAATGCCCCAGGAAATAATCACTCCAGCCCTGGTCAAAATCCATGGGATGTTGTTTCAGGTTCTGTATAATAATTAGCAGGAAACGTTTTCAGTCAAGTTGTATGAGATATTCAAGGGAAAGACATTCTACTCATTTTTCAAATCAATTCAAAGGATTATGTACTTAACCTGTCATTGTCATTATGTACTCAACTGGGCATTGTGATACATCGGGCATGGCTACTAGAAGGTTTCTCTAGAATGTATGGAAAATTTCAGAATAATTATACAAGGATAACTTCTTCTCATCAACAACAAATTAATATGGATGGTATCGTAATGATATTTGGAAATAATTTTGATGTTTTGAGCTAATTCATCATCACAAGAAAAGTTATGAAGATCATGCTCCGCTAATGATCAAAATTAGTAATGTTATCTTTTTCTTGAGTTCCAAAAAATTAATAAAGTCAAAACCAAGGTGTGACAATGTTTTATTTATTTATACTATATTATAAGTATATGCATAATATTCTAAGTGGTAATGTGTCTCCAATACTTGGTATGATTTAACTGTCCTCTCATATTCGGCTTAATGTCTTGTCCTCATTACCCTTTCTTTCATTTTTAACTATGCGACCTCATGTTAATTATCAATTTGTCATTAAAGTAACCAATCCCTATTGCCATTGGAGCCACCACCCTCTCCACCACCTTGCCCCTTCATCCTCTCTCGTACGAGCCACCCATCAAATGTTGGTTCATCATTACCATTCCGTATGCATACTGTCATTCAAATTTCCCAAGTATTATTTCTTGAATTAATCTAGGGCCAAAGGCGCATGGTAATTGTCCCTCTAAAGGTGATATATTTTGGAAGGAAAGTGACTATGAGCCCCTCCATCTCTGCAAGAAAATATCCAAGACTTGATTCAACTCAAGAATGGGGGCCAATCATCATGATCCCACCTTCGTCCAGTTCTCAAGAAGTCCAGAGTATGCTAGTTGCAAATAATTTTTCAAAGAAAAAGGGTGGACGAGTTTTCTTCGAAAATCTCAGGTCTCTAATGATAGGGTTGCTTTGGATTTTTCTTAGAGATTCAGTGGAAAGGATGTAGATATTGGAAACTTAAAATTTAATTCACCGAGGAATCTATATGTAAAGTGATAGGGTTACCTATGTTTGGTGAGAAATTCTTCCAAAGAGGGATGCTCAACCCAACAGATTGTGCTAAATTTCTTAAACCAACTTACAAATTTGAATTGGTTGAAAGGGGTCCTACGTAGCTACCTAGAGGAAAGATGGTATCTGCTTTTTATAGCACTACAGAGGTTCATTACGTGTGAAGGAAGGTATGCTACCATTTTTCTCTATCATGTCAAACTGTTATTACATTTTTCGGAAGGTTGAGAAGTTAATTTCCCTTTCTTCATGCTTAAGAATTTATATAAAATTACCAAAGGAGTTCTGTCAACTAGCAAAAACCCTGAAATTTCTATATGTTATCATAGTCTCATCAAAATGTTGGTTTTGGTTGAGCTAAGTAAATAGCAGAAGTCTTGGGAAGACTTTACGATTGAAACTTTTCTAGGCAAGGAGACTCAGGTAAAATGATGGAAAAGGCTCATCATTCCTTTGTCAAAGAATCTAATCCTTGGGGTTGAGGTTCCACTAGATTTTTGTTTTCAATAGGAGAATAGTCCTACAGTGGTGCCTGTGTATATAGTGGAGAAGGATAGTTCGGTGAAATCTCTGAAGACACTAGTAAACCCTAGTACTTCAGTAGAAAAAGTGGCCCCAAAATTGGGAAAGAAGAAATATAACAAAAGTAAAGTACAAAAATGGAAAGTTGGCCATGGGGAGGTACTTGCTAAGGAATCTCGGTCACATAAGTAGAAGAAGCCTTAAATACAAGTTCTAGAACCAGTTATTGAAGCAACAAAACAACAAGGTGAAAGGGTCGATGTTACCCTTAAGAAAAGAAAAAGGAGACTCTTCCAAGGAGAGTCGGAAGCACCATTTGGGCTTTCTATGCCTCTACAAAAAGTGGTTGAGAATCTAACTCTGTCTCAAATTCGATGTCATACTCGAAGTATGTCTAAACATGGATTATCCACTTCCAATACCAAAAACTAGGATTCATTTATTGTTTTGTCTTCCCTTAAATAAGAGGCAGAAAAACCCCCTTTGCTGAATGAAGAAGCAAAGGATCTTCTATTTGAAGGAGATGGTCCACAAGATAATGATCAGCATCTTCTAAGTAGCTCACCACCTCAAAATCTATCCAACAAAAGTCCAAGTAAGAAGAAATGAGAACACCTACCTAAGCCTAAAAAGAGAAACACGGGGTTAGTTCATGGTGGGAGCAACTCTCAACAACAAACAATGTTGATCGAAAACACCTCAACTCATAATGAACAAGATTTGTAGTTTCTCGTGGCCAAATTACATAAGAAGAATATGATGTTGAAAGGAAAGGCTTACAAGTACAAAACCCTATTTCATTATGCACAGACTGTAAATCAACAGTATCGAGACACAAATCTCTCTTTGGTCTCTAAAAACGACGCATTGGTCTTAAGGAATAAATGGCTGGTTAACTAGAAGTTGAATCATTCAAAACCTGCTAAGAGGCCTAATGCTCAGAAAATACTCTATATTTTCAGAAGTTAGTGGTGAAAGATAATCATGGTCTTAAATTCTTGGTTAGGGCAATGGGAATGTGAAGCTTGGGATACCCTATTTTTGATGATTGGATGACAACTGCATGAGGGCATGCAACCCTTTAGGCATGGGGGGATGTTGGTCCCCACTTTTGTACCTATTTTACACCTACTATTTTACTGTTTCTATCAACATTTACTCCCTTTTTATCCTTTTGTACCATGTTATCACAGCCAAACCACATTATTTAGCAATTGGAGGTAGAATATTTACTTATTACCATTTTCATGTGCTTTTGATTAGTTTAAGTAGATATTAACGGACTTATAGCCATTGGAATATTTTTAACTAATCCTTATATGAACTTGTAGACCTTAAAACACATGGCTAGGTAGCAGGGGTTCCAACACATGAATGGACAGCGCTTCAATCAACCTTTTGTGGACTCTCTATTCTGTACTCAATTTTGCATATCGATTTTCTACTCTATTTGGCAACAGGTATTCAATCAAATCTTCAGTGTTCTAGAACCGATCTCCTTATACTAAAAAAGGAATTTGCTTCTTCAATCATGTTATGATCAGGACAAGCTCAACCAAGTTCCATTCGAAGATTATTCAAGAAGATTTCATACAACTTAACTTTAGCCTTGATGTTATATTTACTTTTTCTAGTTAATTAGTTATGCCTAGTTTTCATCGATTGGAATTTATAAAAGCCCAATGCTCTCTATATGTAGGCTAGCTAGAAGGATTGTTATGTAATTTTTGTTGTAAGAAGATTTGCGCTTAAGAGGCATTGGATACTTTGATGTACTTGCCATTTGAACTCATGTTTTGTTGAACATTAATACATAATTCTGATTCGACTCTCAAATTTTTATAAGTGTTATGAGTTTTGGCTTTTAAAAGCATTGAGTTAACTTAGCCTTGCTTTGGGAGTCGCAAAGGCCCACCACCACCTGGAAACAAGTCCTGCAATTGATATAGGTTATAGGAAGTGTGTTTGATTAAGTTTTAGGAGTGTGGATCTTCTTCTGAAGAATTTTACTAGTTATATTTTAGATTTTCCATTTTGTACTTAAACTTTTACTCTGTTTTCTTGGATTTGAATGAATATATTGTCTTTAAATGTTTGCAAACCAAAAAGAATTGTATTGATTAACAATTTCATTGCATGAATAAATTCTCCATTACATTCTCATGGTTAAGAATATTTAAAAAGTGCTTTTTAATTTGGCTGAATACAGAGGTTGATAACTCTATCATAAGCCTGAGTTGGAATTAGTATATAATCTTTCATCCTGTACATTTCTTATTCGATACAACATCCTCTGGAATCATGTTTTGATATTAGAGTGCTCAGAAGTAATGTGATGAGATAATTGGTTATTGATTAAGACTTTAGTTTAGTTTTGAGATTCAACATAATTGCAGTAAGATTGGATTGGAATTGTAGATTAACACTCTTGTATATGAGTGATTTTTTGAGTTTGATTGGCGTAGTTTTAAAGCTAAAACAAATTTTGATTTGTAAAATCTTTTAGATCTGAAGTGTCTCGACATAGCTAGTGAAGGACATCAATTTATAGTTTTGTTATTTAGTTTCTTTTGAGTATTTGTAGAGTTGATTCTAGGAAAGATAAAGAGATTAGCTTGAATTCTTGTTGGTTTGTTTTATGCATCATAGGAATTAGACTTAACGATTAGACTCAATCTTGTTTGGATTATCTATTTTCCTTAGCTTAAAATCATTTAGATTAGAGTTAGTTCTATCTGGATTGAGATTAGCATAAGCTTGATATTGTTTTGAGTGATAATTAGTCTCGGTTGATTTGAGATCCTTGTTACTTAAATTAAATAGATCTTATTGTTGGGTTGAGAATTCCATTATTTAAAGTGAGTTTAGAGTGTTTGAATAGTAGATTGTCTTATTCGAACTGAAGATTTATGTTAAAAGTTGCTTGAGTGGTAAATTGTAGCGGCTAGGCTGTGATAAGTATTTCATGGGTCACAATTAGAAATAGTCTTGTTTGAACAACAATTAACAATGTTTGCATAGTGATTGGTAGTGTGAGGCAGTGATGGTTATTATGACTCATCTTATATGCACATTAGTTTGAATCGCTTATGCAGTAATTCATATTTCTTATGAACAGTGATTTGCATTGTTTGTGCTATAGTTTTCAAGTAGCTTGCAAAGTAGTTTGTTTGTTTCTTCACCTCGGTTTTTTGTGATTAGAAATAGTGGAGATTGAACATTTTGTACTCAACTTTTCATTGGATTGTTGGAACCTGAATCAAAATGTAGTGTAACTCAGAGATTACGAACGTTGGTTGATAATTTAATTTAGGGGAATTAAACGACAAATAAAACTCCTAACAAGATTCTTATTTCCCCTTTCTCCTTCTTCTCTTGAACTACCATGGGGCTAACCCATTCAGACTCTTCAATAGGTTCAATTATCCCCATTGCTAACATCTTGTCCAATTCTTCTTTTCCCTTTTCCTTATACTTTGGATTCAACCTATAGGGTCTTTGCTTGACGGGCTACACATACGCCTTCAAAGGAATCCTCATAACTCCCAAATCCCCTATTATGCCCTTCATGTCTGAAAGTTTAGTGGGGAACAACTCCTAATATTCATGCAAGACATTTGTTATCTTGCTGACAGTATCTTCATCCTAGTAATCCCTTATGGTCACATACTTCTGTTCAGCCTTTGTCCCTATATTCACCTTTCTTGTCTTTAATGGCTTCATTACATCTAACATTTCTATATCGAACCCATTTACTTCGCGATGACCTTCTGATTCTTTGATGTCAAGGTTGTGAGGATCTTCATCCTCTTCTACAATGAGATTATAACATTCCATCACATTTCGTATCTACGTAAGCCCAATTAGGTTGCCAAATAGTTGGAACTTCATTCTCGAAAATTTTATTCTTAACTATTTGCAAGGCTGCATCTATGTATAGAAAATCATCCTCAAATTTGAATTTCATCACAAATCCATCAACCATCTCTACCTAGATAGCAATGCCATGTTGAAGCTCAGTTTCCAAATACCAATTATGAGTGATTGTCTCCTAGGTATGGATGAAACCATGTACCCATTCCTCTTGTGAAATGTCCTCCCAAGCTGCCATATAGACTGTATTTAATCCCTTGGATCAATTTGACCGCCATACTTATCTACGAGCTCTCGTTATACTTGACCAAACCTTACCCACATCAATCTCCTACATTTTTTCCAATCTCTGATATTTTTCTTGTGAGTACCCCACCATCTAGCAGGAGTAGCTCTTAATGATTGATCCAGAGCCAACAATCTTTGATATTCTGGTACTCGTCTCTCATAGTCTCTAAATAAATTATTTATATTTCCTAAACCATCATACAAAGAAAAATCACATACCTCAATTGTCATACACAACACTGCCTTGGTGATCCTCGCACATAGCCTTGTAGACACCTCATTCAATCTATTCTGCGAGTTCTCCAATTCCTCTTATGAATCTAAAGTGCAAGAACTATCTTGCTTCCAAGTCAACTTTCCATCTGTCATAGGATTGATCCATTCTTCTCATTTTGATGTGATCTGATAGATATTTTCGATGTCATCTGCACCATACTCTTCCTTGACAGGCTTTGTATACCTCACTCCCTCTAATGGATCTAATGGAACAATAACCCTCAAATTATTTCTTTCAAATATCATTTGTCTTTTCTTCAAATTAATTATAGCCATGTTAGAAAAAGCCCAATCCAGTCCAAGCAACACAGGATAGGGATTACTATCATCCATAATCTTAATTACTTCAAAGTTAGTGGTAGTGTGCACTCTGTCGTTGTCCACTGTGACATTTGACAACCTTCCTAGAGGTACAATCTTCTGTTGATTTTCCATTTTTAGCTTAATGGTTGACCATTGCAATTTCGGCTTACCCATTAATTCCCAAGTCTGCCTTGGCAAGACATTGGCATCAGATCCTAAATCTAGGACTACTTGATCCATATCATACTCCCCAATATACATTGTAAGCCTCATTTCTCTCCTAGTTCTCTTCTTATGTCTATGAAAATTATTCATTGCATGCATCTCACTCCATCATACCTCCTTAGAAGCACAAGAGCCTATCAGTTCCTGTAATCCCTCCACAACCTTCTGATTTCTCAATAACTTCATGCAAGTTTGCAGAAAAGACTTCAAAATATTTGGATCCACATCTTGCATCGAAACTGATACTATTTCACAGTTGTTCTTTTGATTTTTCTACGTGGTAGAGGTCGAAGCTCCATCATACATGAAACTCCACTTCACCTCCATGAATACTTGATTTTATTTCTCAATGTTAAAGGCAAGAGCCTTTTCATTGGTTTTCCTTATCCATGTAGCTTCAACTTCCTTTTTCCCATCAACCTTATTGTCTCCAGTCATAGTCCCACTTCTTGTCACAATACTAATGTGTGGTTCATCCTCCCTTTGTTCAGCGATCATTGAATATTCATTTTATCTTGCTAGTTTCTTTTCTCCTGCATCTTTGTAATCAAGACAGGGCATTCTTCTATCACATGATCAAAAGACTTATAGTAGTTTCAGGTCATCGTAGGGTTCTGACAATCTCTTGTAAGGTGTCATGTCTATCCACAATTATAACAAATAATCGAGCCACGTCCTTGACCATCTCCTCTTCCTCATCCTTGGAACCCTCCTCACCCAGCGTGCTGACCTAGTTCCTCCTGTGTGTGTACTTCAAGTTATAGTCTATAAGCATCAACAATGTGTTCCATCATTAAGTCATAACTTTGACAATTCTTCTCATCATGGCCTACTGATCTAGAAAAGTTGCAAAATAGTTGCTTCGAAGTCTGCACATATTTCTATAACAGGTAGCAATATTCAGAGCAATGTTGTCCTACCGTTCTACAAATATCACACCATAAACTCAATCCTTGGTTCAGTGGATTAGGTGCTCCACTCGCCACATAGTCTATGAACACAGGGCAGTGATCCTTATAGTCACCCTCTGCTTTGCATTTCGTACACCATACTTTGATCTAATATCCTTACCTTTCTTAAGATCCTGCAATTCCAAGGTCAAATTAGCTAACTATTTTTGTATTTGATGTACTCTGACATGAGTATCCCCAATCGACGTGGCTTCTAACTTCAACGTGATCTCCAATGCTTTGGATTGAGATGTGATCTTCTACTATGTCAAAGGTAACCTGATATGTGGCAGTAGCGTGGCTATGAACCATTTCTTATGCTATTCTGGAGGTAAAGTAAAGCTTACTTGTCTCATTAATACCTTGAATCACTAATCCAACTCACACATAGACTCATTTGGTGCTTTCTTAATCTCTTTCATTTCTATGATACATTGCGACTCCGATTTTGAATTTTTGAATTATGATACCAATGCTTTCTTAATTTTATCGGACATAGCATTTGGCATAGTCGTGAAGTATTTCATATACCATGTCAGCACTCTCTCCCACAATGATGTGACAATTTGTGCCTTCTTTACATCATCACTAGTGATCTGTCTTTCTGTCCATACTACATCAGTTACAAACCAGTGGTCAGGGTCATCTGATCCAAGTCCTTTAAATATAGGTATCTTAATGTCATCAACCATTCTTCTTCTTTTCGGGGGGCTAGGTGGAGGTGGCGGTGGAGGTGTAGAGGAAATATGGGGAGGTTTGAGGGGAGTAGATGGATGGGGGATCCCAAAGACGTCTTGATTCTTCTCACTTCCTAACTTCGACATGCCTTCAGGATGGGGAAGGGAATGTTATGGGGTTGTAGGGTTACTTCTTTCTTCTTCACTCTTAGATCCTCCTAGCAAGGGGCTATAATTAGTCTCAATATAGTTCTCTGACTCTGTTTTATATCGATTCCCACTTCATGTGGCTCATGGTTCAAAATTATTTCCTTTTTGTCCAAAAATTAATCTGATTGCATTCGCATAATCCCCTTTTCAAACAATAACATCTTAATCTAGAGCTTAAGAGAGTTTAAGAACTTACCACATGACCCTTTGAAAAATCTACATTCATAGTCGCTATAGAATACGATCTCGTTTATTGAGAACTCAATGATAAACCCTCTCAAATGCTATCGATCAACAAATGAACATCCCTTGAGATATTATTATTGATGTTCTTGAGTCTTCGTATCAAATCAGAGTTCCACTCCTTAGGTTCTTCCTTCTTGAAACAGGTCTTATGTTTAGCCAACTTAGATACCCACACAAGTAATTCAATGTGGAATGAACCAAAGAAAATATCGTATTGATCTTCAAAGATATATTTCTACAACCAATCTTCAATTGATAAGCCAAGGTTTATGTTCTTTTTTTTTTGCAAATTCTCTTTCTTTTTGTTCAACCCACTCCTGAAGTTCTTTCTTCAATGGACGCCAAATCATATCCCTTAAGCAGCTCCTAGTCCTGGCAACAGAACCATTTGCTGGTTTGAGGGGGCTTGACCTAGGTTCAGAGTGTGTTGTGCACCAACAAGTATCATCGAAACGAGAAGCCCTTTTGGCAACGACTTGCAAGCATATCGTATTCTCACCCAAAGTAGTTATGGGGGGTTGCAGAACCAGGTTTCTAAAACCAAAGGGATATCTGCAAAGTGGCATCGTGTACTTATTTATAGTTAATACTGATCTACAACTTCACATACATATACAAATTCGCACCGATGATTAACTTAATAGATACACATACACTTCAACAAATAAAAATATATCTTATATTTCTTCGCATAATTCGACAAAAGTCATACATAACGTATATAATTGTAAATACACGACACAAAGAGATATACGATACTTCACCAAAACTTCTTCTTTATTAAGATGATCTTCAATTACATTCACTTCTTTGACTTGCGCACCCAGCTGCAGGTGGTTTGCACACTCAACTGCGGACTCTTCAAGGTCTCTGTGCACTCAGTTGTAGAGCCTTCTCCAAAATATAGATTAAGAAAGATATGAACAATCTATTGCCCTTATAGATTCTGCTACTATCTACGACAGGAGTATTACATCTTCTTTATATATTTTTCCTATTACAATACCATGGTCCACATATCATGGATTTGTTAAAACAAGAGCTAATACATAATACCCGTTACAAAATAAGAGGCTTTGTCCCACCCCAAAGCCCCAAAACACCATGTGATGAAATATATCTTCGCCAGCTCTGCGTTGTCCGCTCCTCAAAACGTGGAGTCCTTAATCAAAACTTGGACCAAGTTGGGTTGCACCCAACAAGGAAATTGGGAGTGCTGAAATCTCCATTGTTAACGATATTTAGACAGGTGAAAACGCTAACCTTCATGTTGTTAGCGATTTTGAAATCAGGCGGAAACGAAAATGATGGCAGTCAGCGTGTCAGCAAAAGCTACAAACATAAAACCAATGAAGCTGACAACAACATTATCAACATTTTTTCTAGGAGGTTCGAAGGAAAAGAGGATGAAAAGGAAAGCAATTTTGGACCTATTTTGCAAGGACTTGTTTTGCCAGCTAGGATGTTGAGCTATCAATTGCAGACCTGTTTCTATTTCCACGGGAGAAAGTTTGACTAGATATTTTACTTCACCTATATATCAACACATTTTCCTGTAGTTATTTAAGGAAAAAACATAATATAACTAAGTTTTATTTTTTACATGCATGAACTTGAAGATATTTTAGATATCTCAAATTATTGTAATTAGTATGGAGACTATTATTTTGCAAATAGTTTATGTAAGTTCTATAAAACAATTTATGAAGAATGAAGAAGGGTTGGAATTTTATTGAAAAACATATTTGCATTCTCGTATATTTGAGCAGTTTTGAATATATTTACAGTTTTTAATGAGCATTATGTAGGAAGCTCGTGTGTTGTAATTCTTTGTCAGTTTCCTCTTTGTTATACAAACTTTCTTTCATGTTTGAAAATGCTAGTATCTAAGATTGGATTTCATTTATGCTCCTTTCTTGTATTTATCAGCCATTAGTATTTGTTGTCTCAATCAGTTATAAACTTTGTTTCATTCCAGTTTCTCTTTCTTCCAATTTCTTAAATAGTCAAAAGATTTCCTACTATCGTGCTTCTTATAGTTTGCTCATTAGATCTGTAGTTTAGAAATGGACTCCATGCCCAATGTTGTGTTTGTAAACTACCCAACAAATTTTATCATATGATCTAAATCTAACCACTGAACTCAATTGTGAAACCTTCTACTACAATGACCATAGAGTAGTTGAGTTTTACGGAGAGATACCTCTCTGGGTTGAAGGGCCAACTTTCAACCTAAAAGAGGTTTGAGGTTACCTTAGGGTTTTTCCTGCAGCCAAGGTTTTCACTAAGTGAGAACAATTTGAATGGTTATAATATTGGTTTATTATTTATGTTAATGAGATTTAATCATAATTATTAACTAAGCTAAGACTTTTGAATTTTCAGGGTGTTAAAAACAAACTTTAAAAAACCAATTAATCTCCACATGACATTGTATGCAAGCATTTGTGAAACTTTAATCTTAGGGCCATCTAAGGAGTTTTCTAATGTCTACAAGGAACAATAATGTTAACCCAACACATAAAGATCCCATGTAATCGTTGGTAGATATGTTTAACCCTTTTTAATTCGATCATTGTTTCAAGGTAAATGGAATCAAAACAAGTTGTTCATGGTGGGATGGGGCATCTAATTGGAATGGAATGACAAAAGGTGAGTGCCAAATTGCATAGCAACCTAACCTATCAGCTTCGAGAGGGTAATTATTGAATCACTATGAAAAAATAGAGGGAATCCTTTAGCTTACACCTTTCTTCTTCTCAGGTTGAATTGTATGAGTCATGGAAGTTGTTGCTTTATTGGGAGGTAGGTGGGTGTGCCATTCGATCCATGTCGTCGACTCTTGATCTACGAAATCAAACTCATGGTGATTCACAAGTCGATTGGATGTGATGGGATTTAATGCCATGTATCTCATCAAATTTCATATTAGTTCCGGAATTTCTCACATGGACTTCTTGTATATGGGTCTAATGGATACATAGTTTGTTGAAAATAGCAACAAGAAATGTTAAAAATAGAATCTAGAAATTCCAATTTAATTTGTCCTTGAATTAAATTGTGAAATAAATTGTAATTCTTTTCTCATAGCAACTTGTAAATAGTTAATTAAGTTTAATTAACTTAATTAACTTTGCAATTGGAAGTTGAAATTCTTTCTGAAGTCATGTATATGTTCCCCCTATATTATAGGGGTCCAGGATGAGTTAAGTATGAGTTGTAATTATTTAACTTAGATTATTGAGTTAAGTCCAGTTAAATTAGTTCCAGACTATTTGAGGAACTAATAGTGAGTTAAAAATCAGTTATGTATTAGTGCATTCAACTAATGCTACTCCAGTTAACTGAATATTCCCTCATCAGAAACTCATGCATGTCGATTTTGAGAAAGACCCAGTTGAGACTAGAGTGCAGGGACAATGAACTATTTGTTTTAGATTTTTCTGAGTTGCACTGGTAGTGCATGCATTCAAGAACTGATGAATTTCCCTTTAAATATAGGCTAAATCTCTCGAGAAGTGTGCAAATAATTAGAAGCTTGGAAATTTGGCTAAGTATTGGCCAAAGGAAGTCATCAGGGGGAGGATAGGAAATACTTGTGCAAGTTAAGGTCAAGGTTGAGCAAAGCATATTGTATTTATCCAAATTCTTTGACTAAAGATGCAAGGAAATATGGAGCTTGGAGAGCAGAGAAGAGGCTTGGATTTGGCTTAAGCTTGCGTGTGAGCTGGGAGATTGATTATTCTTGTGAGAACAAGCATTGTATTATCATCTTGGATTTCTGATTAATGCAATACATATAGTGGGGTTTTGAGTTGTGCCTTTCCCTGTATATTTATTGGGTTATGTGCCATTGATGTTCTTCCTCTTGTCGATTATTGTTTTGCTCGATATTTATGTGCTTCCGCTATAAAGAGTAGAAGTATATTTTTTTCTCTTGTTTTAGTAGATTACATGAGCTTGTGTATCTACAGGATTTTCTACATGTTATAAGAGCTTGATTTGTAGAAATTTCTACATGGTATTGGAGCAAGATTATTTTTTGGGCCATGAGTTTTCAGAGAATATATGAAAAATTATGTGCAAAATTTTCAGAAACAAATATAATATCTTGATTCATTGGGAAAAAAATACCCAAATTCAAAAAAAAATTGTTCGAATCAGAGTTCAGATGAGGGAGATATCGCTAATATAAAATCATCTCTTTTTTTAGAAAATTTTATGACGGCGAAACAAAGGAAGATATGGTGAGCCTTGCTCTTATTGGACTCCCAAAGAGTTGGCATAGTTATCAGGACTCCGTCAATGGTCAGGAGAAGCAGCCAAATTGGGAATCACTGTGGTCGGATTTGATGCAGGAGGAGATCATGAGGAGCACCAGAGATGGGACATCTTCCAAGGAAGTGGAAGGGATTGTGCCTTAGCAAGTAAGGAAAAATGGGCCAAGGGAAAGAAGTCCCAAGGCGAGGAGGGCAAAAAGAACATGGACTTGATGAAAATCAAGTGTTTTCACTGTCACGAGCATGGGCACTATGCCAAGAACTGCTCACAGAAGAAAGCAGGCAAGAAGGAGCTGACAATAGTGGCAACAGGTGAGGCTCTAGCTTCACAATTCAAACTTGATTTCACTCTCATTACATGCATGGCCAACAATACCATGGGAGATGTGTGGTATCTTGATAGCAGTGCCTCATTCCATATGATGGGGAATAGAGATCTCTTTAGTGATTTTGAGGAGAAATACCTCAAGCAGAGCATAGAGTTTGGAGATGAAGATAAGTATAGAGTTACCAGGATTTGTACAATTACCTTTCATAAGGAGTTTGGCTCCCCTCTTAGGATCACATATGCGATGTATGTCCTAGGACTAAAGAAGAATATCATTTCAGTCACGGTATTGGAAGACTGCGGCTATGATGTGGTTTTTTGTAAGGGGAAGGTTTTCCTTAGACACATCACCACGGGACATGTGAAACATATCGGTGCATGGGTCAAGAATCTGTATGCTCTTGAGGTTCAAAATGCATGCAATGCCTTGAGGAGCAAGGAAAAGGTTAGATACTTGGTGGTTGAGAGGGAGAATAAATTACCTCTCAACATGCAGCCCTAGAAGAAGCATTGGAGGCAGCTTCAGCAAGTTGTGGAGTAGCCACAACTAGAGCAGCTGAGAGGAGAACGAGTGGAGACAACTTCAGAGACCTCCAATAGGTTTTATCTCATGGATCATACCTTGCTACGAGAGCCCAAAGTACATAGTAGCGGGAGGAATAAGTGGGATTGATGCAGTCAAAGATCAAAGTGACAGAGGCTAGAGGAGTCAAATACTGAAGAAGAGTAGAGAGGGTTGACAACAAGTGCAGAAAGGCAGAGTCAATAGAAGCACAAATTTTTCAGTCGGCAGAGGAAATAGTAGTTAGAGACTTTGATGACAAAGGCATCATTCTGATTCAGATTGGATGTTTTTTTTGTTTCTGGAGTTGTTGGAGCTACAACACTCGAGAGAAGTGTTGCATTCAAAACATTCCAAAGGTTCAGGATCAGGATCGAGTCGAAGTCCTTCCTTGTTGAGAAGGAGTGTTGAAAATAGCAACAAGAAATGTTAAAAATAGAATCCAGAAATTCCAATTTAATTTGTTCTTGAATTAAATTGTAATTTTTTTTCTCATAATAACTTGTAAATAGTTAATTGAGTTTAATTAACTTAATTAATTTAGGAATTTCGAGTTGGAAGTCTTTTTGAAGTCATGTATATGTTCTCCCTATATTATATGGGTATGGGATGAGTTAATTATGAGTTGTAATCAGTTAACTCATTTTATTAAGTTAAGTCCAGTTAAATTAGTTCCAAAATGTTTGAGGAACTAATAGTGAGTTAACAGTCAGTTGATGCATTCGTGCACTCAACTAGTGTTACTCTAGTTAACTGAATATTCCCTCATCATAAACTCATGCATGTTGATTCTGAGAAAGAGTCAGTTGAGACTAGAGTGTAGGGATAGTGTACTATTTGTTTTAGATTTTTCTAAGTTGCACTGATAGTACATGTATTCAGGAACTGAGGAATTTCCCTTTAAATACAGGCTAATTGTGCAAAGAATTAGAAGCTTGGAAGCTTGGAAATTTGGCTAAGTATTGGCCAAAGGAAGTCATCAGGCGGAGGATAGGAAATACTTGTGCAGGTTAAGCTCAAGGTTGAGCAAAGCATATTGTATTTATCTAAATTCTTTGACTAAGGGCGCAAGGAAATAAGGAGCTTTGAGAGCAAAGAAGAGGCCCATATTTGGCTTGAGCTTGCTTGTGAGCTGGGAGATTGATTTTAGTGAGTGCTGAGATTGTTCTTGGGAGAACAAGCATTTTATTATCATCTTGGATTTTTGATTAATGCAATACATATAGTAGGGTTTTGAGTTGTGGCTTTCCCCGGATATTTATTGTGTTATGTGTCATTAATGTTCTTTCATCTTGTCAATTATTGTTTTGCTTGATCTTTATGTGCTTCTGCTGTAAAGAGTAGAAGTAAATTCTTGTCTCTTGTTTTAGTAGATTGCATGAGTTTGTGAATCTACAATATTTTCTACATAGTTTACAATGCAACAATCCACTAATGATTACCCTTGTGCAGGTGGATAAAGTTTACCATAAGAGATCAATTTGGATATTAATTTCATATCAACATTTTGATACATACCCTTATGGGAATTGTAACATCAATGTAAAATTTATCTCAGTTGCAAATTGCATTAAATATTTTTTTCAATTTCAATATTTTTGTCCATCACTTATTCAATAAATAAACCTAACAAATCAATCATTGCAAATAAA
>APFE031039684.1:24838-46050 GCA_000404065.3 Pinus taeda
AACTCTCGACTAAAAGGCCACCATCGGCTCGCCCCCCTCTCAAATAAGTAAATAAGGCCGTCTCTCAACTACTGGCCCTTTTGGCAACGACTTGCAAGCATATCGTATTCTCACCCAAAGTAGTTATGGGGGGTTGCAGAACCAGGTTTCTAAAACCAAAGGGATATCTGCAAAGTGGCATCGTGTACTTATTTATAGTTAATACTGATCTACAACTTCACATACATATACAAATTCGCACCGATGATTAACTTAATAGATACACATACACTTCAACAAATAAAAATATATCTTATATTTCTTCGCATAATTCGACAAAAGTCATACATAACGTATATAATTGTAAATACACGACACAAAGAGATATACGATACTTCACCAAAACTTCTTCTTTATTAAGATGATCTTCAATTACATTCACTTCTTTGACTTGCGCACCCAGCTGCAGGTGGTTTGCACACTCAACTGCGGACTCTTCAAGGTCTCTGTGCACTCAGTTGTAGAGCCTTCTCCAAAATATAGATTAAGAAAGATATGAACAATCTATTGCCCTTATAGATTCTGCTACTATCTACGACAGGAGTATTACATCTTCTTTATATATTTTTCCTATTACAATACCATGGTCCACATATCATGGATTTGTTAAAACAAGAGCTAATACATAATACCCGTTACAAAATAAGAGGCTTTGTCCCACCCCAAAGCCCCAAAACACCATGTGATGAAATATATCTTCGCCAGCTCTGCGTTGTCCGCTCCTCAAAACGTGGAGTCCTTAATCAAAACTTGGACCAAGTTGGGTTGCACCCAACAAGGAAATTGGGAGTGCTGAAATCTCCATTGTTAACGATATTTAGACAGGTGAAAACGCTAACCTTCATGTTGTTAGCGATTTTGAAATCAGGCGGAAACGAAAATGATGGCAGTCAGCGTGTCAGCAAAAGCTACAAACATAAAACCAATGAAGCTGACAACAACATTATCAACATTTTTTCTAGGAGGTTCGAAGGAAAAGAGGATGAAAAGGAAAGCAATTTTGGACCTATTTTGCAAGGACTTGTTTTGCCAGCTAGGATGTTGAGCTATCAATTGCAGACCTGTTTCTATTTCCACGGGAGAAAGTTTGACTAGATATTTTACTTCACCTATATATCAACACATTTTCCTGTAGTTATTTAAGGAAAAAACATAATATAACTAAGTTTTATTTTTTACATGCATGAACTTGAAGATATTTTAGATATCTCAAATTATTGTAATTAGTATGGAGACTATTATTTTGCAAATAGTTTATGTAAGTTCTATAAAACAATTTATGAAGAATGAAGAAGGGTTGGAATTTTATTGAAAAACATATTTGCATTCTCGTATATTTGAGCAGTTTTGAATATATTTACAGTTTTTAATGAGCATTATGTAGGAAGCTCGTGTGTTGTAATTCTTTGTCAGTTTCCTCTTTGTTATACAAACTTTCTTTCATGTTTGAAAATGCTAGTATCTAAGATTGGATTTCATTTATGCTCCTTTCTTGTATTTATCAGCCATTAGTATTTGTTGTCTCAATCAGTTATAAACTTTGTTTCATTCCAGTTTCTCTTTCTTCCAATTTCTTAAATAGTCAAAAGATTTCCTACTATCGTGCTTCTTATAGTTTGCTCATTAGATCTGTAGTTTAGAAATGGACTCCATGCCCAATGTTGTGTTTGTAAACTACCCAACAAATTTTATCATATGATCTAAATCTAACCACTGAACTCAATTGTGAAACCTTCTACTACAATGACCATAGAGTAGTTGAGTTTTACGGAGAGATACCTCTCTGGGTTGAAGGGCCAACTTTCAACCTAAAAGAGGTTTGAGGTTACCTTAGGGTTTTTCCTGCAGCCAAGGTTTTCACTAAGTGAGAACAATTTGAATGGTTATAATATTGGTTTATTATTTATGTTAATGAGATTTAATCATAATTATTAACTAAGCTAAGACTTTTGAATTTTCAGGGTGTTAAAAACAAACTTTAAAAAACCAATTAATCTCCACATGACATTGTATGCAAGCATTTGTGAAACTTTAATCTTAGGGCCATCTAAGGAGTTTTCTAATGTCTACAAGGAACAATAATGTTAACCCAACACATAAAGATCCCATGTAATCGTTGGTAGATATGTTTAACCCTTTTTAATTCGATCATTGTTTCAAGGTAAATGGAATCAAAACAAGTTGTTCATGGTGGGATGGGGCATCTAATTGGAATGGAATGACAAAAGGTGAGTGCCAAATTGCATAGCAACCTAACCTATCAGCTTCGAGAGGGTAATTATTGAATCACTATGAAAAAATAGAGGGAATCCTTTAGCTTACACCTTTCTTCTTCTCAGGTTGAATTGTATGAGTCATGGAAGTTGTTGCTTTATTGGGAGGTAGGTGGGTGTGCCATTCGATCCATGTCGTCGACTCTTGATCTACGAAATCAAACTCATGGTGATTCACAAGTCGATTGGATGTGATGGGATTTAATGCCATGTATCTCATCAAATTTCATATTAGTTCCGGAATTTCTCACATGGACTTCTTGTATATGGGTCTAATGGATACATAGTTTGTTGAAAATAGCAACAAGAAATGTTAAAAATAGAATCTAGAAATTCCAATTTAATTTGTCCTTGAATTAAATTGTGAAATAAATTGTAATTCTTTTCTCATAGCAACTTGTAAATAGTTAATTAAGTTTAATTAACTTAATTAACTTTGCAATTGGAAGTTGAAATTCTTTCTGAAGTCATGTATATGTTCCCCCTATATTATAGGGGTCCAGGATGAGTTAAGTATGAGTTGTAATTATTTAACTTAGATTATTGAGTTAAGTCCAGTTAAATTAGTTCCAGACTATTTGAGGAACTAATAGTGAGTTAAAAATCAGTTATGTATTAGTGCATTCAACTAATGCTACTCCAGTTAACTGAATATTCCCTCATCAGAAACTCATGCATGTCGATTTTGAGAAAGACCCAGTTGAGACTAGAGTGCAGGGACAATGAACTATTTGTTTTAGATTTTTCTGAGTTGCACTGGTAGTGCATGCATTCAAGAACTGATGAATTTCCCTTTAAATATAGGCTAAATCTCTCGAGAAGTGTGCAAATAATTAGAAGCTTGGAAATTTGGCTAAGTATTGGCCAAAGGAAGTCATCAGGGGGAGGATAGGAAATACTTGTGCAAGTTAAGGTCAAGGTTGAGCAAAGCATATTGTATTTATCCAAATTCTTTGACTAAAGATGCAAGGAAATATGGAGCTTGGAGAGCAGAGAAGAGGCTTGGATTTGGCTTAAGCTTGCGTGTGAGCTGGGAGATTGATTATTCTTGTGAGAACAAGCATTGTATTATCATCTTGGATTTCTGATTAATGCAATACATATAGTGGGGTTTTGAGTTGTGCCTTTCCCTGTATATTTATTGGGTTATGTGCCATTGATGTTCTTCCTCTTGTCGATTATTGTTTTGCTCGATATTTATGTGCTTCCGCTATAAAGAGTAGAAGTATATTTTTTTCTCTTGTTTTAGTAGATTACATGAGCTTGTGTATCTACAGGATTTTCTACATGTTATAAGAGCTTGATTTGTAGAAATTTCTACATGGTATTGGAGCAAGATTATTTTTTGGGCCATGAGTTTTCAGAGAATATATGAAAAATTATGTGCAAAATTTTCAGAAACAAATATAATATCTTGATTCATTGGGAAAAAAATACCCAAATTCAAAAAAAAATTGTTCGAATCAGAGTTCAGATGAGGGAGATATCGCTAATATAAAATCATCTCTTTTTTTAGAAAATTTTATGACGGCGAAACAAAGGAAGATATGGTGAGCCTTGCTCTTATTGGACTCCCAAAGAGTTGGCATAGTTATCAGGACTCCGTCAATGGTCAGGAGAAGCAGCCAAATTGGGAATCACTGTGGTCGGATTTGATGCAGGAGGAGATCATGAGGAGCACCAGAGATGGGACATCTTCCAAGGAAGTGGAAGGGATTGTGCCTTAGCAAGTAAGGAAAAATGGGCCAAGGGAAAGAAGTCCCAAGGCGAGGAGGGCAAAAAGAACATGGACTTGATGAAAATCAAGTGTTTTCACTGTCACGAGCATGGGCACTATGCCAAGAACTGCTCACAGAAGAAAGCAGGCAAGAAGGAGCTGACAATAGTGGCAACAGGTGAGGCTCTAGCTTCACAATTCAAACTTGATTTCACTCTCATTACATGCATGGCCAACAATACCATGGGAGATGTGTGGTATCTTGATAGCAGTGCCTCATTCCATATGATGGGGAATAGAGATCTCTTTAGTGATTTTGAGGAGAAATACCTCAAGCAGAGCATAGAGTTTGGAGATGAAGATAAGTATAGAGTTACCAGGATTTGTACAATTACCTTTCATAAGGAGTTTGGCTCCCCTCTTAGGATCACATATGCGATGTATGTCCTAGGACTAAAGAAGAATATCATTTCAGTCACGGTATTGGAAGACTGCGGCTATGATGTGGTTTTTTGTAAGGGGAAGGTTTTCCTTAGACACATCACCACGGGACATGTGAAACATATCGGTGCATGGGTCAAGAATCTGTATGCTCTTGAGGTTCAAAATGCATGCAATGCCTTGAGGAGCAAGGAAAAGGTTAGATACTTGGTGGTTGAGAGGGAGAATAAATTACCTCTCAACATGCAGCCCTAGAAGAAGCATTGGAGGCAGCTTCAGCAAGTTGTGGAGTAGCCACAACTAGAGCAGCTGAGAGGAGAACGAGTGGAGACAACTTCAGAGACCTCCAATAGGTTTTATCTCATGGATCATACCTTGCTACGAGAGCCCAAAGTACATAGTAGCGGGAGGAATAAGTGGGATTGATGCAGTCAAAGATCAAAGTGACAGAGGCTAGAGGAGTCAAATACTGAAGAAGAGTAGAGAGGGTTGACAACAAGTGCAGAAAGGCAGAGTCAATAGAAGCACAAATTTTTCAGTCGGCAGAGGAAATAGTAGTTAGAGACTTTGATGACAAAGGCATCATTCTGATTCAGATTGGATGTTTTTTTTGTTTCTGGAGTTGTTGGAGCTACAACACTCGAGAGAAGTGTTGCATTCAAAACATTCCAAAGGTTCAGGATCAGGATCGAGTCGAAGTCCTTCCTTGTTGAGAAGGAGTGTTGAAAATAGCAACAAGAAATGTTAAAAATAGAATCCAGAAATTCCAATTTAATTTGTTCTTGAATTAAATTGTAATTTTTTTTCTCATAATAACTTGTAAATAGTTAATTGAGTTTAATTAACTTAATTAATTTAGGAATTTCGAGTTGGAAGTCTTTTTGAAGTCATGTATATGTTCTCCCTATATTATATGGGTATGGGATGAGTTAATTATGAGTTGTAATCAGTTAACTCATTTTATTAAGTTAAGTCCAGTTAAATTAGTTCCAAAATGTTTGAGGAACTAATAGTGAGTTAACAGTCAGTTGATGCATTCGTGCACTCAACTAGTGTTACTCTAGTTAACTGAATATTCCCTCATCATAAACTCATGCATGTTGATTCTGAGAAAGAGTCAGTTGAGACTAGAGTGTAGGGATAGTGTACTATTTGTTTTAGATTTTTCTAAGTTGCACTGATAGTACATGTATTCAGGAACTGAGGAATTTCCCTTTAAATACAGGCTAATTGTGCAAAGAATTAGAAGCTTGGAAGCTTGGAAATTTGGCTAAGTATTGGCCAAAGGAAGTCATCAGGCGGAGGATAGGAAATACTTGTGCAGGTTAAGCTCAAGGTTGAGCAAAGCATATTGTATTTATCTAAATTCTTTGACTAAGGGCGCAAGGAAATAAGGAGCTTTGAGAGCAAAGAAGAGGCCCATATTTGGCTTGAGCTTGCTTGTGAGCTGGGAGATTGATTTTAGTGAGTGCTGAGATTGTTCTTGGGAGAACAAGCATTTTATTATCATCTTGGATTTTTGATTAATGCAATACATATAGTAGGGTTTTGAGTTGTGGCTTTCCCCGGATATTTATTGTGTTATGTGTCATTAATGTTCTTTCATCTTGTCAATTATTGTTTTGCTTGATCTTTATGTGCTTCTGCTGTAAAGAGTAGAAGTAAATTCTTGTCTCTTGTTTTAGTAGATTGCATGAGTTTGTGAATCTACAATATTTTCTACATAGTTTACAATGCAACAATCCACTAATGATTACCCTTGTGCAGGTGGATAAAGTTTACCATAAGAGATCAATTTGGATATTAATTTCATATCAACATTTTGATACATACCCTTATGGGAATTGTAACATCAATGTAAAATTTATCTCAGTTGCAAATTGCATTAAATATTTTTTTCAATTTCAATATTTTTGTCCATCACTTATTCAATAAATAAACCTAACAAATCAATCATTGCAAATAAATAAATTTAAGCATTTTAAAATAATAATAAAATTTAATATATAAAGTTAAACCATAAAAGTTAAATTAATAAAGAATAGTGAAAAAAATATTATTATAGTATCAACAATGAACAAAAAAATCATTTAATAAAAAATAGTGAAAAATTTATTAATATAGTACTGACCTTTCACATAGACTAATAATTATCTATCAACATTAATGATTTATATTATTTTTTTAATGATGTAGCCTTTTTTTGTTTGCTAAGTTGTGTGAGTTTTGAGATGACTACAACCCAAAGACATCTAAGCCATCAAAATAGTGAGAGATCACTCTAATTTGGGCCATACTAGCCATTAACATAACTCTATTTTTTCCCATAAAACTTCGAACAAGCGACCTTCACATCACGGAAAACCTTAAGAGTACACCTCATCATAGTCTATTCCATCATAGTCTATTCTACACCCCAAAAATGTTAATGATGTAGTTTAATTATTTTAATGTTTTTATTTTTTTCATCAAAATTTTATTTTTTAGTAAAATAATATTTTTTGTTACTTAAAACATTTTTTAAATATATAAATAAATTCAACACTCAAAAAATTTCTAAACACTTCTATGGTTAAGAGTGGGCCTAATGGTTAAGAGCATGTGTTTCCTCCTAAGAGGTCACAGGTTCAAAACCAGAGGGGGGTAGAGTATGTATGGTCTTTCGTAAACTTGTCCTTGTCCCACAAACAAGGGGTCTCATACACAAATTTGGTGTCTAGCTTGGCAGTGACCTTAAAAATAGATAATATAATAATAAATAATAATAAACTTCATAATTTAGATTTAAAAATTATTACTCTAACGAATCTCCTAAACTTCAAATAAAATTGACCAAAAGCAAACCACTAGTAGACTTTGAAATTGGAAAAAAATACCACTGAAAAAACTAGAAACATAGAAGAATTAGCTTACTTTTTAATGATTAAACATTCACTTAATGGAAGTAATGATTCCTCCATCATCCCATATCATATTTACCTTAATAATTTTAAACATAATAATAATTACAGCGTAAGGCGTTTCCCTTTGAAATGAACTCCCCCAAATGCTTTTCTGTCCTAATCGTAGCTGTTAGATC
Source organism: Pinus taeda (assembly GCA_000404065.3). Taxonomy (NCBI): domain Eukaryota; kingdom Viridiplantae; phylum Streptophyta; class Pinopsida; order Pinales; family Pinaceae; genus Pinus; species Pinus taeda. Next base: position 32,388 of record APFE031039684.1, read on the forward strand.
TCTTGTTAGAGGATTAAACAAAAATCAGCCGTCTGATTAAAAACCTTAAAAAACGTTTCCCTTTCCCTTGACATCTGTGCACCCAGCGTTGTTTGTATAATTCCCACGTGGATGTGGGATACCTGGTTCCTTGCGTCCTATGGCGTTTTCTCTGAACAAAAAAAGGCCGATCAGGCAGATGATGCAGACACCAAGAAAATAAAGTTCGGCTTGACAGGCATTTCAGGGACATCTGTGCGCCCAACTCTTTGTCTGTTTGTATAATTCCCACGTGGATGTGGGATACCTCTACAGAATTCTAAGGTTCCTTGCGTCCTATGGCGTTTTCTCTGAACAAGAAAAGGCCGATCAGGCAGATGATGCAGACACCAAGAAAATAAAGTTCGGCTTGACAGGCATTTCGAAGCTGCTGGTGCAGGGAGGACATCAGCAATCATGTGGGCCGTTCCTGCTCCTGATAGCAAACAACGTTTACCTGGAAGCCTTTCAACATTTGCACGAATCTGTCTTGGAGGGCTGCTACACATTTAACAAAGCTTATGGTACGAGTCCCTGGGAATATCTGGGCCGCAATCCCCAAGCTAATCAGATTTTCAACAACGCCATGGTTGCTAATAGCAGCACTCTCATGGCTTCCGTGGCGAAGATGTATGAAGATGGGTTTAAGAGTATGGCGACCCTGGTAGACGTTGGAGGAGGTATGGGCTCTGCCTTGTCCATCATTGTGAAGGAACATTCACACATTAGTGGGATTAATCTCGATCTGCCTCATGTCATTGCCACTGCGCCTCCCATAACTGGTAATTAGATTTGTAATGTTGGTCACCATTAATATAATAAATTTGTTGATATATATAACATGATAGCAAGTTGATGATGATTTATGATTGGGAACGAGGGAGTGTTGCAGGGGTGGAGCATATGGAGGGAAATATGTCCGAGCACATACCTTCTGCCGATGTAGTCATGATGAAGGTGATGATTTCATCTATGGTCTTCTGTTTGCATAAGAAATTTACTGCAGTGGATTTGTTAAGGGCTAATAATATTCTATTGTCATTTACTGCAGTGGATTATCCATGACTGGGGGGCAGGGTTGGAATTTGAGGTGCATTTTGCCCGTGAGAGGCCATTTCGCCCGTAAAATACGTTGAACATTTTTAAATGACCGTCAGGCATGACGTGTTTGGAAGGATGCAGAACGTATTTTTGACGGCTAAGGTTTTTCTGAAAACGTTATTAAAATCTTATCCAGAGTCTATACCTTTCCATTCATCTTGGAACGGACACTAAATTTGAACAAAGCATTCCTATAACACTTAATTTTGAAATCCGAACAATGGGCTTGCAGTGTAATTTTGAAATCTGAACAATTTTGCTTGCAGTGTAATTTTATCTTCATAATTTGTAGAGTTGAATAATTGTGGAAGCTGCGTCAATTTGCGGTTATAACCATAATATTGGCAAAGTTGTATAATTGTTGAAGTTGTGTCAATTTCTTGATATTATTTTATTTTACATAAATGTGCGGTTGATATTAAAATTCGTGTGCACCATAAGCTCTGTGATCGTGGCTTCCACAATACTTGCTGAAATCTATTATTCATGACCATCCAGCTCAGAGCTAGGTTATTATTAACTATTTTTCCGATTGGAATTAAGTATAATATGTTTTAAAAAGATTATAGATTTATGTGGATTAAATCAGTTTTTTAATATATAAATTAATTTAGTACATTTAAAACTCTCTTTAACTTTAAACCATTAAAATTTGATAAAAAAAATTTAGTGTTTTTTAATGATGTTTCAATTAAAAATATGAGGATGATAAAGGCAATTTCCTTGGCTTTATTTTACATAAATGTGTGGCTGAAATTAAAACTAAACTATATATATTTTTTTGGATTGGAATTAAGTAGGGTATGTTTTAAAGAAATTGTGGATTTATGTGGATTAAATCGTTTTTTTTTTTTAATGTATAATTCAATTCCGTATGTTTAAAACTCTTTTCAATTTTAAACTATTAAAATTTGACAAATGCATTTTTTAAAAAAAGTTTAGTGTTTTCTTTATGATGTTTTACTTAAAAATATACTTGAAATATATTCAGTAAAATTAGTGAATTGCTCTCTTTAATATTTTAATATTTTTTTAACATAGTGGGAAAAATGATTATAATTCAGTTGTGAAATTCACATTGGGGACAATCATCACTAATATCTATCCATGATGCAGGCTGACTCATCATGGCCCTGGAATTATATTAGCTATCCATGATGCAGGTTGACTCATCATGGCCCTGGAATTACCTAATGCAGGTTGACTCATCATGGTTATTCAAGAAAAACCATACCCTAGAATTACCTTAGTAGTAGTCTGAGTCTGGATTTCACTCTTACCAAATGACTCTGAGCCTTGGGCTATTAACCTATTTCCTTACATTCCATGAAATCAAAATCTTAGCCAAACAAAAGCAATTTTAATACATACTATAGAACTAAAGAAAATTGTCAACAATTCTGATTTATAAATACAGTTCTTTCATAAAATTTGTAAAAAATGTGTATATATTTAACTATTACTATGGTTTATGTTTACTCTATCCATCACCAACAAGGTGTGTTACTTAAACACATACGTGTAGTACGTTAAGTGGGTTAAGCATTCAAGTAAACCAAAATCTAATTTATTAATTTTACAACTTGACCATGAGAACGAAACGAATCTAAAACATCACTAGAAAATATTTGTTAATTTATTAAAATTAATAAATGTAGAAATGGTGTTGAAGAACTAAATTGTAAACATAATAATTTTGGCAAAACCGTCTAGAAATTACCTTTGTTTGGCACTTTTATGCTTTAGGAATTATTACAAAAAGAAACTATAAACTTATAGATAACAATTTTATGTACTTTTATTCCTAGGCTTCACATTCTTAGCTTTTCTCTATTATCTTTTGTCTCATTGATATTACAAGCTTTCAAGCTTCCATGGGTAAATAGATTTAGGCCCCTTTTTCACCTTTGAATAATTTGCTTTCTTGTTGATGCAGCTTGAGGTGCATATGACCTATGTTTTATGTGTTACGTCAATAGTTTTAATTATGTGGTTGGTTCAATGTCTTGAGTCATCATCAATCACAAGATTGGGTAAAATGTCACCTTGAGCGCTTTATCAATTTCTCTGTGACTTTCCAGATATATTCGAATTTACGGATTTACCTAATGTATAAGATTAATTTTACAGTTTGGTTGGATTTCATTAAAAAAAATTATGGATATTCGACTTTGCGGATTTTCCCAGAACTGGATTTCGAACGGATGGATTGACTGAGCTTGGGAATTTATTGAAGTTGAAGAATGTTCCCTTATTCTTGGATCATTGCTTGCATCCATGATTTTTGTAGACCACAATGCTGCTTCCATTTTGATACAAGTAATCCTTCTGGCATCCCCAATTTACTTTTTTAGTTTCATCGAGCAAAGGTTACTATTATTGCTTTTAACTTTCTAGAATTTATTAGGGTGCCATTTATTGTCATCTCTTTCTCTTCCACTTGCCTCTGCTACAAAGCCATTTGATATACCAGTTGTGCCAATATGGGCATAAACGAGAGGTGATACATTTTATTACCAAAACTTTCTAGGCGCAAGTGGATTATTGCTTTTAACTTTCTAGAACTTATTAGGGTGCCATTTATTGTCATCTATTTCTCTTCCACTTGCCTCTGCTACAAAGCCATTTGATATACCAGTTGTGCCAATATGGGCATAAACGAGAGGTGATACATTTTATTACCAAACTTTCGAGGCGCAAGTGGGATATGTAGTAAATCCCTATGTAGTACCATTGCTTTTATTTGTGGAATGAACATTTCACAGCATCTATCCAACCATTTACACTTACAATCGAACTATCTATGCTTATAAATGAAAGTAAGCATAACCATGCTCCATATTAACCATAGCTTCCACTTGCATGACCTTCATAACCATCAGCATACCCATAATCACCTGATTCAGCACCACATCTACCCTTCATAACCATCAGCATACCCATAATCATCTGATTCAGCACCACAGCTACCCTTCATAACCATCAGCATACCCATAATCACCCGATTCAACACCATAGCTACCCTTCCTGAAAAACCATGGCAAGAAGATTAAGAATCTTGCATGTAGTTCTTAGCCTTTGCTTTCTTTTTAGCTTAAGTGTTACTAAAGCATATGTCCCTCAGTCTCCTTGGATACAAAGTGGGAAAATTAAAGACGCTATTCTCTTTGGAAAGCAGATGGATACTATTAGATACAATAGTGTACTTGATGCTTGTGCATTGAAGAAAGATCTTGAACTTTTTCCTTATGGGGATGGGACAGACATTGGAGAAAGAGGGTTAAATTTGAGTGGTGGACAAAAACAGAGAATACAGATTGCCCGTGCTTTATATCAAGATGTAGACATTTATATTTTTGATGACCCTTATAGTGTTGTGGATGCACATACCGGAAAACATATTTTCCAAGTATGTTTCTCTTATCCTTTACATACTGTAGGTTTGCTGAATTAATTAGTTTTAATGTTTTGATGGAATGATGAAGCTCTGCAGTAGCACTCTGTAATTCATTGTTCAGTCTGGATAATATACATTGCTGGTTGTGCCAGTCCAAATTCATGTCCATAAACATCTAAGAAATTGGACTTGCTTGTTATAGGAATGCATAGTTAGTATTGTGGGTTCAAAGGTTGTAGTCTATGTAACTCATCATGTGGAGTTTTTACCCTCTGCTGACATCATTCTGGTAGGTTTGAATTTCTTTCATCTTGTTCTAGTGATATTAAAATTTTCAATGTAATTGGTAAAGGGACAGTGGGTTTATTGATCACTTATTGAGAGGAGGAGATGAGTGATCCATATTTTGTTGATGTAAGTGATATTCTTCACAGGTAATGTGAGATGGTGAAATTACTCAGGTTGGTAGATATGATGACATCTTACAATCAGGCACATATTTTGTGGAATTAGTTGGTGCACATCAAAAAGCTTTGAAAACTATTTCTGCTATGGAGAAATCTGAAGTGTACACATCAGAGAAATTTGTTGAAATCTCATGTCCTGGCAATACAGCTGCAGTGAAAAATCTTACTGTCAATGACGCACTGGAGCAGTGCGGTGTTCAGAACTCAATAGATGTAGAGGAAGAGGTTGAACCAAAAAACCACAAAGAAAAATTGGATAAAGAGAATAAAAATTCATAGCTTGTACTAGAAGAAGAAAGAGAGAGAGGCAGGGTAAGCATGTCAGTATACTGGTCCTACATTACTACTACATATAATAAGTCAGCTACTTCAAATATGTAGTAACCTTTGGATGACATCGGAAGCCTCTACAAAAGAAAATGAGAGTTCCCCCATGAGAAAGTCCCTTTTCATTCTGGTTTATGTTGCTTTGGCATTAAGCAACTCCTTGTGCGTTCTTGTGAGGTCTATGCTTCTTTCATTGGTTGGACTTAGAACTGCTAATCAGTTTTTCATCACTCTGCACAAGTGTATATTTCGTGCACCAATGTCCTTCTTTGATGCAACTCCATCTGGGCGAATATTGAATCGGGTCAGTTGACATTTATTGTTTTAATAGGCTAATACCTTTCCTGAGAGAGAAGGAAATCATTTGATTCTAGTGGGTCAGTAACAAGCTCTCTATTTCTTGGCAGGCATCAACTGATCAGAGTGTAGTGGGCACATTGATTCCTTCTCAACTAGGAGAATTGGCTTTTGCATTTATACAACTTTTGGGGATCATTGCAGTCATGTCTCATATTGCTTGGCAGGTCTTCATTGTGTTTATACCAGTGGGTACAAGTTGTATATGGTATCATGTATTCTCTGTATTTCTCAATAATAATAAATACGAACTTGCAAATTTTAATTTTCTCAGAGGAACATAAATTGACAATAAGAGAGTTTGATTTCTACTTCAAGGTTTGTTGTAGGTAGATCCCATAATTTGATTGAAAAGGATGTTATCAAATAGATTAAGTTGCATCAGGATTCTATCATGACAACAGTTTATATGTATTTCTTTGTTTCCATGCTTTTGGGTTTTTATAGTAATAAGAGAATTCTTGTAACTCCTCTGACCTTCCTTGCATGCAGCAATACTACATAACATCAGCTAGGGAACTGGCTCAGCTAGCATCAGTTTGTAGAGCTCCAATTGTACAACATTTTGGAGAATCAATCTCTGGAGCAGCCACCATTAGAAGTTTTGACCAGGAATTTGGATTCATGGAAAGAAATCTCGAGTTGATTGATATATATATGAGACCTAGTCTCCACAATGTTGGAGTCAATGAGTGGCTTGGCATTCAGATGGATTTTCTATCAAATCTTGTGTTTGCATTCTTTTTGGTGTTCCTCATTCGCTTGCCTCAAGATGTAATTAGCCCAAGTAGGTACAGAAGCACTATCTTGGCTTACAATTATTTTTCCTAAACTGATCTCAGTAGACTAGACATATTCTTTATAATGAAATATGAAAGTAAATGAAATGGCACCTTAACAGGCACTGCAGGGTTGGCAGTAACATATAGTCTAAGTCTGAACATGGTACAAGCGTGGGTAATATGGTGCCTTTGTTATGTGGAGACCAACATGATCTCAGCGGAGAGAATAATGCAGTATTCACGAATTCCCAGTGAGTCACCAGTGATTATAGAGAATTGTAGACCAAACTCCAATTGGCCATCTAGAGGAACGATAGATCTAACTGATTTGTAGGTCAGAACTCAATACAAATAGACTCTTTTTCATGCATTCAATGCTAGTAATTTGCATGTCAGTTCATCTATAAATTTGATCCATACAATCAGGTGCGTTATGGACCACATCTTTCGCTTGTCTTGAAAGGCCTTACAAGCACTTTCCCTGGAGGCACGAAGTTGGGAGTTGTGGAGCGGACGGGAAGTGGCAAATCTACTCTTATTCAATCCATTTTTCACATTGTGGAACCAACAACGGGCAAAATTGTCATTGATGGAGTTGACATCTCATCCATAGGCCTCCATGACCTAAGATCAAAATTAAGCATTATTCCCCAAGAACCAATGATGTTTGAAGGCACTATAAGAAATAATTTAGTAATTGGCGCTAGTATCAATTTTAGTGCCAATTATTCTTGCCTGGAAGAATATAGATATTTCCCTAAGGATCTTGCTGTAAGTTTATTGTTTATGAATCTACTTCAATTTTGCTTGTGCTTTCAGGCTTTGGACAAGTGCCAACTTGGTGAGATTGTACGAGCAAAAGAAAAGAAACTTGATTCCTCAGGTCTGCGTGTCTTTATCACATTCAATGGAAGTCCTGAAGGAAAAAAAGTAAAACGTTTTACAGTAACTATTTCTTCTATTTGCTTTCCATCTTAGTGCTCATGTTTTGTTTATTTTTTTGGTGTCCTTGAGACCTACCTAGTCTCTAGGACCCCCTTTTTTTAGAATGAAAATTGAGAATCAAATTTAATGGAATGATCTCTTGTACAGTGTCTGAGAATGGAGGAAATTGGAGTGTGGGTCAATGCCAGCTTGTCTGTTTGGGATGGGCACTACTAAAACAAAATCGGATACTGGTCTTTGACGAGGCAACTGCCTCAGTTGACACTGCAACAGATGGACTTATTCAGCAAATAATTCACCACCGATTTTCTACCTGCACAGTAAGCTACCATGTAAGCTCATTATTTTCTGATAATATTCTATATTTAGGTCAGAAGAGTTCAATAACTCTTATCAGTGACTTTGACTGACTTTGACAGTTATGATTTTTCACTTGTTATATACAAATGGAGTTTACCCTTTTTCCTGTGTAACTTTTGTCACTTCAACAAGGTAATCAAGGTAATATTGGAGAACTTCAAACAACTTGGATTTGTACAGGCAGTGCAGTTGGATGTAAGGTGCCTCTAACTAATTTGTCTTTTTTTTTTCTACTTTGTTTCTATTATTTTGAGTTTCAATTCTGCATTTTTTTGTTTCTATTTTAGTTTTGACCTCTATATGTAGTAATACTATTCTAATTCACATCAACATTTTATTCTCATTTCTACCAAACAAGCTATGTTATACTTGTCAAGGTTCATATGTCTTGTTATTTATAGGTCTTAATAATAAGTGTTGGCTAATTGTTAATGTGTTTTTTTCCTTCATGCAATGAACCAGCTCAATTTTATTCATAATATTTTGCAGTTATAAACTTTTAAAGTTACCTAATATTTCAATGAGTAAGAATTTGAGAATTCTACTATCTAACCATCAACTATGCCCAAAAGAGGGAAAAAAATATAAGAAAAGATGAGAGATGTACAAAATAGACATGGTCTTTTTGTTCTTTAAAAGAAATTTATTTTTTATTTAATTATTTTTTGTGTAATTTTTTCTTTTGAATAATGATAAAAATATTGGTTTGAGTGGTTGTTATAACTAATATTCAGTTTAACAAGTTTTGTTTTGTTTTGTTTTTGTTTTTGTTTATTTTTTTCCTTTTTTTTTTTTTAGTTTCATCGAGCAGAGGTTACTATTATTGCTTTTAACTTTCCAGAATTTATTAGGGTGCCATTTATTGTCATCTCTTTCTCTTCCACTTGCCTCTGCTACAAAGCCATTTGATATACCAGTTGTGCCAATATGGGCATAAACGAGAGGTGATACATTTTATTACCAAACATTCCAGGCACAAGTGGATTATTGCTTTTAACTTTCTAGAATTTATTAGGGTGCCATTTATTGTCATCTCTTTCTCTTCCACTTGCCTCTGCTACAAAGCCATTTGATATACCAGTTGTGCCAATATGGGCATAAACGAGAGGTGATACATTTTATTACCAACCTTTCGAGGCACAAGTGGGATATGTAGTAAATCCCTATGTAGTACCATTGCTTTTATTTGTGGAATGAACATTTCACAGCATCTATCCAACCATTTACACTTACAACGAACTATCTATGCTTACAAATGAAAGTAAGCATAACCATGCTCCATATTAACCATAGCTTCCACTTGCATGACCTTCATAACCATCAGCATACCCATAATCACCTGATTCAGCACCACAGCTACCCTTCATAACCATCAGCATACCCATAATCACCTGATTCAGCACCACAGCTACCCTTCATAACCATCAGCATACCCATAATCACCCGATTCAGCACCATAGCTACCCTTCCTGAAAAACCATGGCAAGAAGATTAAGAATCTTGCATGTAGTTCTTAGCCTTTGCTTTCTTGTTAGCTTAAGTGGTACCAAAGCATATGTCCCTCAGTCTCCTTGGATACAAAGTGGGAAAATTAAAGACGCTATTCTCTTTGGAAATCTCCTTGGATACATAGTGGGAAAATTAAAGACGCTATTCTCTTTGGAAAGCAGATGGATACTATTAGATACAATAGTGTACTTGATGCTTGTGCATTGAAGAAAGATCTTGAACTTTTTCCTTATGGGGACGGGACAAACATTGGAGAAAGAGGGTTAAATTTGAGTGGTGGACAAAAACAGAGAATACAGATTGCCCGTGCTTTATATCAAGATGTAGACATTTATATTTTTGATGACCCTTTTAGTGCTGTGGATGCACATACCGGAAAACATATTTTCCAAGTATGTTTCTCTTATCCTTTACATACTGTAGGTTTGCTGAATTAATTAGTTTTAATGTTTTGATGGAATGATGAAGCTCTGCAGTAGCACTCTGTAATTCATTGTTCAGTCTGGATAATATACATTGCTGGTTGTGCCAGTCCAAATTCATGTCCATAAACATCTAAGAAATTGGACTTGCTTGTTATAGGAATGCATAGTTAGTATTGTGGGTTCAAAGACTGTAGTCTATGTAACTCATCATGTGGAGTTTTTACCCTCTACTGACATCATTCTGGTAGGTTTGAATTTCTTTCATCTTGTTCTAGTGATATTAAAATTTTCAATGTAATCGGTAAAGGGACAGTGGGTTTATTGATCACTTATTGAGAGGAGGAGATGAGTGATCCATATTTTGTTGATGTAAATGATATTCTTCACAGGTAATGTGAGATGGTGAAATTACTCAGGTTGGTAGATATGATGACATCTTACAATCAGGCATAGATTTTGTGGAATTGGTTGGTGCACATCAAAAAGCTTTGAAAACTATTTCTGCTATGGAGAAATCTGAAGTGTACACATCAGAGAGATTTGTTGAAATCTCATGTCCTGGCAATACAGCTGCAGTGAAAAATCTTACTGTCAGTGACGCACTGGAGCAGTGCGGTGTTCAGAACTCAATAGATGTAGAGGAAGAGGTTAAACCAAAAAACCACAAAGAAAAATTGGATAAAGAGAATAAAAATTCATAGCTTGTACCAGAAGAAGAAAGAGAGAGAGGCAGGGTAAGCATGTTGGTATACTGGTCTTACATTACTACTACATATAATAAGTCAGCTACTTCAAATATGTAGTAACCTTTGGATGACATTGGAAGCCTCTACAAAAGAAAATGAGAGTTCCCCCATGAGAAAGTCCCTTTTCATTCTGGTTTATGTTGCTTTGGCATTAAGCAACTCCCCGTGCGTTCTTGTGAGGTCTATGCTTCTTTCATTGGTTGGACTTAAAACTGCTAATCAGCTTTTCATCACTCTGCACAAGTGTATATTTCGTGCACCAATGTCCTTCTTTGATGCAAATCCATCTGGGCGAATACTGAATCGGGTCAGTTGACATTTATTGTTTTAATAGGCTAATACCTTTCCTGAGAGAGAAGGAAATCATTTGATTCTAGTGGGTCAGTAACAAGCTCTCTATTTCTTGGCAGGCATCAACTGATCAGAGTGTAGTGGGCACATTGATTCCTTCTCAACTAGGAGAATTGGCTTTTGCATTTATACAACTTTTGGGGATTATTGCAGTCATGTCTCATATTGCTTGGCAGGTCTTCATTGTGTTTATACCAGTGGGTGCAAGTTGTATATGGTATCATGTATTCTCTGTATTTCTCAATAATAATAAATACGAACTTGCAAATTTTAATTTTCTCAGAGGAGCATAAATTGGCAATAAGAGAGTTTGATTTCTACTTCAAGGTTTGTTGTAGGTAGATCCCATAATTTGATTGAAAAGGATGTTATCAAATAGATTAAGTTGCATCAGGATTCTATCATGACAACAGTTTATCTGTATTTCTTTGTTTCCATGCTTTTGGGTTTTTATAGTAATAAGAGAATTCTTGTAACTCCTCTGACCTTCCTTGCATGCAGCAATACTACATAACATCAACTAGGGAACTGGCTCAGCTAGCATCAGTTTGTAGAGCTCCAATTGTACAACATTTTGGAGAATCAATCTCTGGAGCAGCCACCATTAGAATTTTTGACCAGGAATTTCGATTCTTGGAAAGAAATCTTGAGTTGATTGATATATATATGAGACCTAGTCTCCACAATGTTGGAGCCAATGAGTGGCTTGGCATTCGGATGGATTTTCTATCAAATCTTGTGTTTGCATTCTTTTTGGTGTTCCTCATTCGCTTGCCTCAAGATGTAATTAGCCCAAGTAGGTACAGAAGCACTATCTTGGCTTACAATTATTTTTCCTAAATTGATCTCAGCAGACTAGACATATTATTTATAATGAAATATGAAAGTAAATGAAATGGCACCTTAACAGGCACTGCAGGGTTGGCAGTAACATATAGTCTAAGTCTGAACATGGTACAAGCGTGGGTAATATGGTGCCTTTGTTATGTGGAGACCAACATGATCTCAGCGGAGAGAATAATGCAGTATTCACGAATTCCCAGTGAGTCACCAGTGATTATAGAGAATTGTAGACCAAACTCCAATTGGCCATCTAGAGGAACGATAGATCTAACTGATTTGTAGGTCAGAACTCAATACAAATAGACTCTTTTTCATGCATTCAATGCTAGTAATTTGCATGTCAGTTCATCTATAAATTTGATCCATACAATCAGGTGCATTATGGACCACATCTTTCGCTTGTCTTGAAAGGCCTTACATGCACTTTCCCTGGAGGCACGAAGGTGGGAGTTGTGGAGTGGACGGGAAGTGGCAAATCTACTCTTATTCAATCCATTTTTCACATTGTGGAACCAACAACGGGCAAAATTGTCATTGATGGAGTTGACATCTCATCCATAGGCCTCCATGACCTAAGATCAAAATTAAGCATTATTCCCCAAGAACCAATGATGTTTGAAGGCACTATAAGAAATAATTTAGTAATTGGCGCTAGTATCAATTTTAGTGCCAATTATTCTTGCCTGGAAGAATATAGATATTTCCCTAAGGATCTTGCTGTAAGTTTATTGTTTATGAATCTACTTCAATTTTGCTTGTGCTTTCAGGCTTTGGACAAGTGCCAACTTGGTGAGATTGTACGAGCAAAAGAAAAGAAACTTGATTCCTCAGGTCTGCGTGTCTTTATCACATTCAATGGAAGTCCCGAAGGAGAAAAATAAAACGTTTTACAGTAACTATTTCTTCTATTTGCTTTCCATCTTAGTGCTCACGTTTTGTTTATTTTTTTGGTGTCCTTGAGACCTACCTAGTCTCTAGGACCCCCTTTTTTTAGAATGAAAATTGAGAATCGAATTTAATGGAATGATCTCTTGTACAGTGTCTGAGAATGGAGGAAATTGGAGTGTGGGTCAATGCCAGCTTGTTTGTTTGGGATGGGCACTACTAAAACAAAGTCGGATAATGGTCTTTGACGAGGCAACTGCCTCAGTTGACACTGCAACAGATGGACTTATTCAGCAAATAATTCACCACCGATTTTCTACCTGCACAGTAAGCTACCATGTAAGCTCATTATTTTCTGATAATATTCTATATTTAGGTCAGAAGAGTTCAATAACTCTTATCAGTGACTTTGACTGACTTTGACAGTTATGATTTTTCACTTGTTATATACAAATGGAGTTTACCCTTTTTCCTGTGTAACTTTTGTCACTTCAACAAGGTAATCAAGGTAATATTGGAGAACTTCAAACAACTTGGATTTGTACAGGCAGTGCAGTTGGATGTAAGGTGCCTCTAACTAATTTGTCTTTTTTTTTTCTACTTTGTTTCTATTATTTTGAGTTTCAATTCTGCATTTTTTTGTTTCTATTTTAGTTTTGACCTCTATATGTAGTAATACTATTCTAATTCACATCAACATTTTATTCTCATTTCTACCAAACAAGCTATGTTATACTTGTCAAGGTTCATATGTCTTGTTATTTATAGGTCTTAATAATAAGTGTTGGCTAATTGTTAATGTGTTTTTTTCCTTCATGCAATGAACCAACTCAATTTTATTAGTAATATTTTGCAGTTATAAACTTTTAAAGTTACCTAATATTTCAATGAGTAAGAATTTGAGAATTCTACTATCTAACCATCAAATATGCCCAAAAGAGGGAAAAAAATATAAGAAAAAAGGAGAGATGTACAAAATAGAAATGGGCTTTTTGTTCTTTAAAAAGCATGATTTTTTAATTTTATTATTTTTTTTTCAATAATTGTATTTTTTTTTGGTGGTGTAATAATTTTCTTTTGATAATGATGAAAATATTGAGTCTTTTGAGTGTTGTTGTTTACAGCTAATATTCAGTTTAACAAGTTTTGT
>APFE031039684.1:46070-62659 GCA_000404065.3 Pinus taeda
CATCATTTATAGGCTACGCCAATGGAATTCAATCGAGATCCGCTAAATCATAATCCCCTTGTTCAAGGACACACTTGAAAATGTATGGGCCCAACCACATAGGCTGGAGCTTTCCTTGAACTAACTTGTTGGTCTCCTAGTCATATAAGAGAACCAGATCTCTCTCCGAGAAGATTCTAGGCTTGAGACTTTTGTCATATTACACTTTAATGCATCTTTTATGGGCTTCATTGGATAACATGGACAACGTTTCAGGTTTCATCCAAATGAGTTAGATGTAAAAGATGCTCCTCCTCTGTGGAAATAGGAGGAAGAAGTTCGATAGCTAGTTTCACCAATGAAATTTTGCAATATGGGAGAGTCCAATCACGTTCCAAGGCATTTTTTAAAATGTGGATGTGACAAAAGGTTGTTGTGGAAGGTGCTGTTTGTATATGGGAAATTTCTTGATCATTGTGTATAATCTTAATGTTGATAGATGTGTGTACTAAGTGGTTCCAGTTAATGGGGCATTGATTTGAGCGTTCAATATACTTTTATTCTTTATCAAAATATTCTTTTATTGTATTTGTGTTATTCAATTTATGCCCCAATTTTCATCCCAACATTCTTCCCTTAATTCAATTCAAGGATTCTATATTGCGTTCATCCAATCCATTCGGGCTCCCAAAACCCTTTTATTCCGACCTCACATGCGTTGAGCCCTCTACATTTTGCTTTCTTTCGTCGTTTCAATCTTCACATCTCTGCCATTTCCTAACATGGCCACGGATTTGGGGACCGAAGTGGGATCTGCAGAGGTGCGTCCTCAACCATTGCCAGTCTCCGGCATTCTTGCTGCGCAGAATCAACTGCTCACTTGGCTTAACGAGCCTAATGCTCTGCCTCGGGTGATTGGAGTATATGGCATGGCTGCCGTTTCCAACACGGCATTATTGAAATTCATCTACAATAAATACAGGGAGGAGGTAAGTGGTAACTTCGATTCCGTGATTTGGTTTACAGTTTCACAGATATCTAAAATTGAAGATTTACAGGCTTCTATTTGTGACTCGCTGAATTTAGATCTTAAGTAAATTTCTAGTATTGATACGAGGAAGATGAAATTGTCTGCATCTTTGAAAAATAAAAAAATCCTTCTAATATTGGACGAGATGCAGAGTCCCATTGATCTGGAAGAAGTAGGTGTCAAATTTGGGGATCATAATCATAGCAAAGTTTTGATCTCCAGTCGTTACAGAGATGTGGTTGAAGTGATGGCAGCAAATGAGTACTGCATGACGATGCAACCCCTGTCCACGGAGGAAGGGTGGGAGCTGTTCAGGAGCAAAGCTTTTCCGAATGGGGCTGTGGCAGACAACAATCTGGAGTCTATTGGTAGACAAATTGTCTCAGAGTGTAAAGGTTTGCCGCTGGCCATAAATACAGTTGCAGCCGCACTGGCTCGGAAAAAGAGTGCTGATGACTGGAGTCGCTCTTTAATTTTGATGAAAAATGTAGATTCCTCCTTCCCATCTACTCACAGGACCATTGATGCAGAGATCTATCAGCTGTTAAGATGGAGCTATAATGATTTGCCCAATAACCTAAAGACATGTTTTCTTTTTTGTGCTGCCTTTCCCGAAGATGAAGAAATTGATGTGGAGACACTGGTAGAAATGTGGACTGCCGAAGGGTTGATCACCGTAAAGGGGACAACTTACTTCATGGATGTTGGGCAGGAATACATGGATATATTGGTAGAAAGGTGCTTGATTGAGTATGTTGGCATGGAAAAAGGGGTAATAAAAGTTCCTGATGTCCTTCGTGATATGGCAATCTATATAGGCCAAAGAGAGGATAACTGGTTATGTGAAACAAGTCAACGTCTGAAAACTTTTCCAAGTGAAGAAGATATCAGTGATTGCAAAAGAATATCCCTTGTCTACAATGAAATCAGTGATCTGCCAATAGGCTTGAAGTGTCCAACGCTTGTGAGTTTGATGTTGGCTCAAAATATAGAGTTGAAGGACATTCCAGAAAGATTTTTGGTAAACTTCATGTCTCTGAAAGTTTTGGATCTGTCACGTACTTCAATACAAGCGTTACCAACATCAGTGGGGCAACTTCCACAACTTGAGTTTCTTAATTTGAAAAGGTGTAACCAGTTGAAGGAGTTGCCTGATAGCATATGTAACCTTTCTAGTCTTCAATTTTTGGATCTTGAAGAATGTTTAATGCTAAATTATTTTCCTGATAGAATAGGAGAGCTTAAAGCTCTAAAGAATCTCAATTTTAGATCAAATTTTCTGAGTCCAGGTAAGAGCTTCAAGGTGGCTTCACATGATATCTGTCAACTCACTTCATTGAACAAACTGATCTTGCCAATGCGGTCTACTGCATTGACCCTGGAGGATCTAACAAATCTCTCAAAACTAATTGAGTTGGAGGTAGTAGTAAAATTAGAAATTAAAGGGGCTTCAATGAGTAGCTGGTCAGAGATGACAAAACTCAAATTAGTGTTTGACAACAAAGATGCAAATAGAGATGATGCAGTACTAGATATTCTTCCGCAAAACATGCAGAATATGAAGAAGTTGCAGAGCCTTCATTTATCCAATTATCTAGGGGCGAGTCTACCCAATTGCATTTGCCAGTTTCAAAATTTGAAGAAGTTGTGCTTGTACAGTTGTAGCGAACTAAAGGAGCTTCCGGCATTGGAGATTGGGGGTGAAGCTTTAAGTGGTGGTTTTCCGGTGTTGGAGAGACTAGAACTATGGAACGTCGGCATAGAGAGTATAGTGTGGAATGAAGGAGCAATGTTGAAACTCCAAATCTTGGAGATAGCATGTTGCTATGAGTTGAAGACATTACGAATGGAGAAACTACCCAATTTGAGGGATGTAAATATATTAGAATGTGATGAGTTGAAGGAGTTGTTCATTGGGAGTGCAGGTTTTCCATTGTTGGAGACATTGAAATTGAACAAGTTACCCAACTTAGACAGCATACCATCTCATATCTGGAATAAAGGGACAATGCCCAAACTTCAATTTTTGCATATAATAGAGTGCCCATTGTTGACGAGGTTGTCGCTGGAAAAGTTCCCCAACTTAGAAGAAATACAGTTCTGCAATTGGAATTGCCAAGAGGAGGTCGAGGTCGACATTGGTAGTTTACCAATGTTGGAGAGGCTGACTCTCTCAGGCCTGCAGGAGTTGGAGAGTATTGCAGGACCGTCCACTCTGTGGAATGAAATAACAATGCCCAAGCTTCAAATTTTGAGGATCATAGACTGCCCACTGCTGAGAAGACTGCCAATGGGAATGGACAAATTATCTAACTTGAGGGAAATTGTTGGGAAATTAGACTGGTGGGAAGGACTGATTTGGAAAGATGATGATATCAAAATCAAGCTTTCTCAACTTTTTAGGGAATATGAAGATTGGGAATTTGATGAATATACCACATAGAATTGAGATGTAATATCATTTATAAAATGTTTTTTTTGGGTTTGACTCACTAATATTGATTTCATGGTTTATATTTAACCTTGATTTCATGGTTTATTTAATATGATACATTTGGTTTGTTTGTATTTTATAAATATGCATATTCTAATATTTGCATATATTTTAAGCATGTTTGAATCTTGCTGATTGAATAAATCTTCGCTTTTGGGCGTTTGATATATGTTTTTCACAATGTTGAGAACGGCACTAATAAAGAACGAGAGAACCTAAATGAGGCAAAGTTCCTCCCTATGTTTTTGAATGCGAACATTATTTAATTAATGAACCGCTGGAATTTATAGCATCGTCTGAACATTGATCATAGGATTATTCACCTACTATGACTGTCTTCTTATCTTGCATTTGTTTTCTGACTATTTTCACAAAACACGAAATCATTAAGTACTGATGCCTCTTCTTATCTTGCATTTGTTTTCTGACTATTTTCATAAAACACGAAATCATTAAGTACTGATGTCGTTGCAAAGAAGCTTTTGAAAATACTTAACAGCTCAATAAATCGTCAACTTTATTAGTTTAATTGGATTTATGGTTAAGAGTATGCGTTTGTTTGTAAAATGTTCCAAGGATTTATGTAAAATTATGCAGAGTGAAGTGTAGCAGAGTATATACATTACCACAAATTTTAGAATTATGCAGAGTGAGTGAAGTGGAGCAGAGGATATACATTTCCACCAATTTTAGCAGAGTATATACATTTCCACACATTTTAGTTAGATTTCAACGCATTTAGCAATCGAATTGCTACGTGAAAATAATCCTTTTTCTCACAAATAAAGTCTTATATACCAATTTAAAAAATCTTATTATACCAATTTAGTATTTCACTTAGCTATAACTTTAAAATTAAAATATTTTATTATTATTTTCCTGGAGAGAAACCATTACACTTTTCTTATTCATGTTCATGTTGTAATTATCTTTGCCACTCCACAGAACTGACGACTCACACTAACTTGCACTCATATTTGCAAATGACGTTCAGTCCTGACAATGCCCAAAGAAATGGAATTATAAACACTAGTGGCGGAATAGTATAACTATCAATTACCTAGAGCACCCAAACAAATATTCAAAAGTACGTGCACTAATAGTACTGGTGATACTAAAGTTTTCCTCATCTTGTTGATTCAAGGACCTCTGTTCTGTTCATTCAGGGCATCCAAGATCTCATTTCGGGTGACGTGCTATGTTAGCTTTAATCTGTAACCAAGAAGTCATTCATGCCCATTGGGTTTGAAATCTGGCATGATTACTGATTGTAATCATGACTGGGATACAATACATTGGCCTTTCCTTTGTTTGAGCCAGCTGCAACATTTATGTTCAGCTGCAACATTTTTCAAGGGAACATAGCACATTGGTCTTGCCTTGGTTTGAGCCAGACTTTTTTCAGGGGAACATAGCTTTTTGGTGAAGTTTCCAGTAGAACCTTGCCGTGAGATCTGAATAAAAAAGTTAAAACCCATCTAGACAAATGAGAAAAAATAAAGAAGTTAAAACCCATCTAGACAAATGAGAAAAAGTATTTGGATACGTAGATAATTAAGACTGGATCCAACCAAAAGAAACTTTGTAATATATGCAGACCTTAGTCACAAGTCTCACACTTTGGGTTGGAGGAACTGTACACTTTGGGTTGGAGGAACTGTAGAAAGAACATTTGCATGGGACATGGTTTGACATGCAGGAGGCTGAGCTAATCCTTTCGAATCCATAGCAGCATTTTTTTTTCCATGCTGGCTCATAAACGGGACACATCCTCCAGGGTCTGTGTGTCCATATCTCACATGTCAAACACACGGTATGCTAGGACATATGTTAGACATGCAATTAACATGTATCGTTTTTTTGCAGACAGGTGCCAAATGCATGTCCGAGTCTCCGACACTTGCCTTAGCAGTGTTGTGACATGTCAAACACAAACACGTAAAGAAGAATCTGTTGAGAGATAAAAGGCTATTTTCACTTGTTTATTTTTAATTTTAGATAGGTGTCGTTTAACGAGGTTATAATTTTATCTGGATATTAATTTTTCATCCGAATTGGGTATGTTTTATATGGGAAAATTTTGATTCAGAAGTGTTTTAATCTAGATTTTGAATTGGGTGTGTTTTATTTTAAAAAAAATTGATTTAGAAATGTTTTAATTTAGATTTCGAGTCGAAAAGTGTTTTAATTTGGATTTTAATTTGGATTTTGAATTATATCTGTTTTATTTTTTAAAATTTGAATTTAGAAATGTAAAATATTTTGCAAAATTTTGATTTAAAAATGTTTCAATCCAAATTTTGAAGATAAAAATAAATTCACGACCCTCAAAATTGGAAAAACTCAAAGCACTTGAAATTTTATAGGTTTGACAGCCGTAATCTGAATATCCCAAAATTCAACTACATTTTCCCATAAATGTACCAAAAATATTTATATTTTTAAAACAAAATTATCACTACTTAAATTATCTTTTTAGATATCGAGAAAATGCTCTAACCGTCTAACATTAGATTTGAAGGCATCCGGACTTCCCAGATTTGTCATTACTCCACCAGCATTCCTTTTTTTCATGCATCCGGACTTCCCAGATTTGTCATTACTCCACCAGCATTCCATTTTTTCATTCATACAACTAAAATTGATGCTGTTTATTTCATTCGTAACACAAAAATCATTGCTCAATCATTAAGGGAAGTTGGTAGAGATCAAAGGAAAGAAAAGAGTGTCAATATTGGTGTTGTCCCTGCTCCTCCAAGATCATTTATCGCTGTTGCTACTGCTTTTGCAATTGCCACTATAAGTGGAGCTGCCAGTGCTGCAAATAACCCTGTCGTAGTAAGATAACAACCTCAAGAAAAGTTCACACCCTACCCTCATATTTTATATGTTTTGCATGATATCAGTCTCCCCTGTACTACATATTTTGGCATAATATCACCTCGCTCTCACTCTATTATGTTTAACATAATATGACACGGCCACGCCGCCCTTACGTCTTTGAAAAAGAAATATTGTTTGATGATGTAATTTCTACCCTCTAAAATCAAAAGCACCTAATCCCGAGTTAAGAGCCAACTAAAATCAAGAGCCATCTAAAATCAAGAGCACCTGCTCCCGAGTTAAGGGTCATTTGCTGGGCTCTAAATGTGAACTTGGAATTTACAATGAAGACTGGACACGGGAAAATTCAATTTAAAATTTGTATTAGTGTCATGTTTATTTTATAATTTTAACAGAGTTTTCCCATCTTATTATTCTTCCACTTAATTCATGGATTAAATATAGCATTCATCCAACCTACTTAGCTCTCATACATCGCCCTTTTGTTCCGTCCTCGTATACCTTCTTTCCTTCTTTTTTCGTTGTCTCAATCTTCACATCTTTGCCATTTTCTAATATGGCCACGGATTTTGAGACCGAAGTGGGATCCATAGAGGCGCTTCGTCAACCTTTGCGAGACTCTGGCATTCCACCTCAGAATCAACTGTTGTCATGGCCTAACAAAACGGATCCTCTACCTTGCATGATTGGAGTATATAGCATGGCCGGCATTGCTAAGACAGCGATACTCCAGAATATCTACAACAATTACAAGGAGGAGGTGAGTGGTAACATCGATTCCGTGATTTGGTTTAGAATTTTTCAGAAGCATAAGATCAAAGGCTTGCAGGATTCTATTGTTGACACGCTGAATTCAGATATCAAGGAAATTTTTAATATTGATATGCGGCAGCAGAAATTGTCAGCATCTCTGGAAAAGAAGAAAGTCCAATAAATCTGGATTAAGTAGATATCAAGTTTGGGGACCATAAGCATTGTAAATTCTTAATCCCCAGTCGTTACAGAGATGTGGCTGAAATAATGGCAACAAATGAGTACTGCATGATGATACAAACCTTGTCTACAGAGGAAGGGTGGGAGCTTTTTCTGAGAAGAGCTCTTAGAAACGGGCTTCTCTAAATAGTCTAGAGGTTATAGTAAAACAAATTGATTTGGGTGGGGTAATATTATGCAAAGTGCCAAAATGTTCTGCATAACATCACCTACCTCCATATGTTTTGGACAATACATCTCCACCCTACTCTTCTATGTTGGGGAAAGAAATGTTGTTTGGAGATGTAATTTCTGCTATGTGGATTCAAGAGCACCTACAGGCTACTACCAAGCTAAGAACTATTTGCTGAGCGCCAAGTGTGGACTTAGGTAAATACTACGAAATGAAGATCGGATATAACAAAATTCCAAGCTTAAATCTGTATTAGTATCATGTTTATTCTATAATTTTAAAAGTTTTCCCATCTTACCATTCTTCCACTTAGTTCATGGATCATGTATAGCATTCATCCTACCCAGTTAGCTCCTTTTGTTTCATCCTCATATACCTTCTTTCCTCCCTTTTGCTTCATCCCCATATACCTTTTTTCCTCCCTTTTGCTACTTTGGCTGTTTCAATCTTCACATCTTTGCCATTTTCTAATATGGCCACGGATTTTCGTACCGGAGTGGGATCCATAGAGGTGCTTCTTCAACCTTTGCCAGACTCTGGCATTCTACCTGCTCATAACCAACTGCTGCCATGGCTTAACAAACCTGATCCTCTGCTTTGCATGATTGGATTATATAGCAATACTCAGACTCATCTACTACGACAAGGAGGAGGAGGAGAGTGGTAACTTCGATTCCATGATTTGGCTTATAAATTCTCAGAAGTACAAGATCAAAGACTTGCAGACTTCTATTGTTGACAGGCTGAATTCAGATCTCAGGGAAATTTCTAATATTGATATTGGGCAGCAGAAATTGTCAGCATCCCCAGAAAAGAATAAATTTCTTTTCATATTGGATGACGTATGCAGTCCAAGCAATCAATTTTAGGCACCATAAGTTTAGAAAAGTCTTAATCTCCAGTCGTTACAGAGACGTGGTTGAAATAATGGCAGCAAATGAGTACTGCACGATGATACAGCCCTGTCCACAGAGGAATAGTGGGAGTTCTTTCTCAGAGCTTTTAGAAATGGAGCCACTCTAGATAAGAATCTAGAGGTTATTGCTTAAGCAAATTGCCTTTGAGTATAAAGATTTCCTATTGGCCATAAATATAGTTGTCCCCACTGGCTCGGAAAAAGAGTTATGATGAGTGGAGTCACGCTATAATTTGATGAATTTTGTAGAACCATACTTCTCAACCACTCACAAGACCATTGATACAAAGATCTATCCGTGGCTAAAATGAAGCTATAATGATTTTCCCAATAACCCAAAGATGTGATTCTTATATTGTGCTGCCTTTCCTGAGGATGCAGAAATTATGTAGAGACACTAGTGAAAATGTTTAATGCTGAAGGGTTAGACACCTTAAAGAGGACAATTTACTTCACTGATGTTGGGCCGGAATACATGAATATATTGGACACAGGTGCTTCATGGAGTAGGTTGATATGAAAAAGAAAAGACAAGAAAAGCTTTTGACATCTTTAGTGATATGACAATCTATATAGTCAAATTGAGAATAATTAGTTGTTTGAAGCAAGTCAATCTCTGAAAGAGTTCAGGAATTGCAAAAGAATATCCATTTCTAACAATGAAATTAGTGATCTTGATCAAATGTGTTCTAGCCACGAAATTTGGTGGAGAGATTAGAATACATAAGATCTTCAAAACCCATAAATTGTTTTTGAAAATGCCACCTAGAAATGATTTAATTAGATTATTAACTGATTTTTCAATATTTCTTAAGTTTAAACTTAGGGAATATGGTTAATTAATCAAAATTATTTAAGTCAAGGTGATAATAGTCTAGAAATTTACACAGATTGACTCTAAGATGATCCTAGCCCTTGAGTAAGATTGAATCTTGGTCGTTGGAGTCCCAACAGAGGATTATAAGAAGAAGTCGGCAGACACTTGGAGAAAATACACAAACGGTTCGATTTCCTTGGCAGATCAATTTCCAGAGAGTAGCAGTAGTTGTCAGAGAGCCAGAGATTGAAGAAGATTTAGTGAGGGGTAGAGATAGTGATTCTGAGGAAGTTTCCCAGCTCCGGAGAGGCAACAACAAGGGGCCGAGTTATTCATAGTGAGGCAGCGCAAAGAACTGCACAGTTGCTTCAGAGGAGTAGACTCAATTTAACTGGAGGAAAAATCGTTTTTAGTTCCAGAGGCCAACAAGAGGTTCCAGAGTGTCGAAGAATCAGAGAAGCGGTTTCCTCAGTAGAGACAGGCAAAATGACCTCATCAAAGGCTATACGTCATAGGGCTTGCACAAACACTGTGCAAAGGGTCCAAGAGGACGAGTTTCTAAAGGAAAGTTGTGTTAGGGTTCCCTGTGGAAGAAGAGTAAGTCCCTTAGATTATTTTGCTAAGATTTTCTTACTGTTTGGATTGTCAATTGGGCATCCATAGATTGTATTCAGGTTTCACTGCTGCTTAATAATAAAATCCCTCAGCTGCTGCACTGGTTTTCCCAAGTTGGGTTTTTTCGGGGACAAGTCCAAAAATCACTGTCACTTTTATATGTGTGTGTGTTGGAATTTTCTCAGTTTCTAGCATTATTTTTTTTCCACAGTTTTATTTGTGAAGGTTGCAGTGTGATTTATTCAGTGTTCACCGTAACAAATAAATTGTTAAATTGTTGCAATAGGATTTCAGTTTTGAAATTTTCATATGGTATCAGAGCATGATTGATCAACCAGGAAGCTCAAAAGCGAAGAGAAAAGTTTCGTTGTTCAAAGGGAGCAACAAGCTGAATTTTTTTGGTGTTGCACAGTGCCTAGCCAAACAATACGAATTGCTGGGAAGAATTCGATTTTTAGTTGTAGGAAGCATAAAAAGTTCAAATTTCTCAGAATAATGGTTTCAGCAAGCAGAGGGAGCAACAACAACTCAGTTTTTCGCTAAGCAAATTCCTTGGTTGGACACATGGGATTTTGTAGCTGCAGAACCAACGTCAGGTGGAAGAGAAAAATACACACAACAGAGGGAAAATTCCTCTCAGGGAACTTCAAGTCTCAGAAGTTCGATTTTTCCAAGCAAATTGATAGTAGCAGATAGCAGAAATGCACATTCCAAAAGGGAGTGTGAGTAGCAGAGAAACAACCAAGCAAAATGAAAGAGGCGGTTTTTGACAGTTTTTGGGATGGCCACAGTCAAGCTTAGAGATCAGGATAGGTTGGATGTATCTTCCAACTATGTCATCTGGAAGGCTAGGATGTCTTTCCTTTTAGATGAATATGACCTGAAAGCCTACATAGATAATGTAGCGGCAGTTCCCCAGGATGCAAATCAACAGAAATAATATAAGAAGGAAATGATGAAGGTGATCCTGGATGGAGTCCGAGACCATATAGTCTCACATATAGCAACCAAGGGAACGACCAAAGAGATGTGGGATGCTCTATCCACGCTATATCATGGTACTTCCGAGCAACGAAAGATGTTCCTGGAAGAAAAATTGAGATGCATCAAGATGCAAAAGGGGGAAGGCATAGATCCCTTCCTCATCAGGATTCAGGAGGTCTGAGACCAACTTGTAGCTGTTGCGGTGATGACTCAACCATAAGAGCTAGTGAGGTTGGCACTGAACAATGTCTTTGAGGAGTGGCAAGTTTTTGGCCAAATACAAGCTATTGGAATGGGACATGATGTGGCTAGACTTGCAACAAGAGGAGTTAAGATGAGATCTACTAAAGAGCTCCATCAATGGCAACAGTAGCAGCGGATCGCAGGTGGTGAAGGAGGAGGAGAATGTGGCCCTAACATCTAAGGGTCCTAATCAAGGGTAAGGGGAGCAAAAAAATAAGAAGAAGGACCTGTCAAAGGTCAAGTGTTTTAGATGTGGTGAGCTTGGTCACTATAGCATGCAGTGTCCTCTCAGGAAGAAGGACAAGCAAAACTAGCAGACACTGTTAGTTGATATTGTTGTCCTCCAGGTTGGAGGAAGACTTTGCGATGATGGAAACCATACCTCCAGGAATGAGGTGGGGTGACTTGGAGTTGTAGCCCCAAAGAGGTACACATTTGGGCAGGTTCCACTGAGGAGTCCACCTCATGGACCATTACTTAGCTATAGGGGGCCACAATATTCAGTGGCAGGATGGATCAGTGTTATAGATGCAGCCAGAATTCTAGAGTGACAGTCGCAGACTAGTAGCAGTCAGGTGTTGGGGAGCGCAACGCAAAGTTGGTAGCATTGCACAGTGGTACAGCGCAGAGTCAACAATAGTAAAGATTCTTAAGAGACAGTGTAGAGGCTAATAGCAATCATGACTCAGGATACAGATGCATCATACTAAACACAGTTGATTTAGTATTTCAAATGCTTTTAAGTTGTAGTTGTTGCAGTTGCAACAACAATAGATGAGAGAGAGGTGCAATGTTGGTAGCTGTATAATAGGGTCATCAACAACACAGATGCAACATCAGAGTTGTGTAGTGGTTGGTAGACAATATGGCTAGACATCAACAACGTGAAAGAGAATGATACAAAGACAAAGTGTTGTAGCAGAAAGCAGCACTAGAACACAATCCTCGGTAAGAGGGAGTGTTAGTCTTTGTAGCATTGGATGTGTTCTAGCCACAAAATTTGGTGGAGAGCCTAGAATACATGAGATCTCCAAAATCCATAAATTGTTTCTGGAAATTACACCTAGATATGACTTGATTATGTTATTAGTTGATTTTTAAATATTTCCTAAGTCTAAACTTAGGTAATATTGTTAATTAATCATAATTAATTAAGTCAATGTGAGAATAGTCTAGAAACTCACATAGATCGACTTCAAGATGATCCTATCCCTTGATTAAGATTTAATCTTGGCTGTCGGAGTCTCAACAAAGGATTATAAGAATAAGTCAATAGACACTTGGAGAAATTACACCAACGGTTTGATTTCCTTGGCCGATCGATTTCCAGAGAACAACAATGGTTTTCGGAGAGCCAAAGATCGAAGCAAAGTTAGTGAGGGGTAGAGATAGTGATTTAGAGGAAGTTTTCCAAATTCGGAGAGGCAACAACAAGGGGCCGAGTTATTCCTAGTAAGGCAGCGTAGAGGATTGCGTAGTTGCTTTAGAAGAAAAATTCGAATTCGCTAGAGAAAAAATAGTTTTCAGTTCCAAAGCCTGGGCAGAGGTTCTAGAGTGCCGGAGAAGGGATTTATTAGCAAAAACAGGCAATACGACTTCATCAAAGGTTGTTTAGAGGCTAGATGTCATAGGGCCTGTGCAAGCACTACACAAAGGCTAATGCAGAGGGTCCAGGAGGACGAGTTTTTGAAGGAAAGTTGTGTTGAGGTTGCTTATGGAAGAAGGGTAATTCCCTTAGATAATTTTGCCCAGATTTTTTTGTTGTTTGGATTGCTAGTTGGGCATCCATAGATTGTACTTAGACTTCATTGTTGTTTAATAATAAAAACCCTCAGCTGTTGCACCAACTTTCCCAAGTTGGGTTTTTTTGGAGACAGTTGTCCAAAAATAACAGTGTCACTTTTATGTGTGTGTGTGTGCTAGTTGCAGTTTTATTTGTGAAGGTTGCAGTGTGATTTATTCAATATTTGCCGTAGCAAATAAATTGTTAAATTAATTAACAATTAGAAGAATAATTTCCAGTTGTTGCAATAAGATTTTAGTTTTAAAATTTTCACAGATCTGCCAATGGACTTGAAGTGAGCAATACCTGTGAGTTTGGTGTTGACCCAAAATAGAGAGTTGAAAGGAATTCGGTATAGATTTTTTCGTAACTTCATGTCTCTGAAGGTTCTAAATCTGTCATATATGTTGATACAAGCATTACCAACATTAGTGGGGCAACTTGCACAACTTGAGTTTCTTAATTTGAAATGGTGTAGCCAATTGAAGAAGTTGCCCCTTCAGATAATTGCCAAAATTATTTCTTGCTTCTAGGGGGTGGAATTTATATTGAAAGTTAAAATAGGGAGCCGTTGTTACTCATACCTCTCTAGGAGGATCTTTGGTTTTAATGTGCTTTTCTAGGGGGACTTTGCTCATTCTCCTACCACTTCTGGAAGCAACTGAGTTTCTTGAAAGATTTTCCTATTTCTTGCTAACCAAATCCTCCAACATATAAATTTGGGAAGGGCCATCCATATTCTTCCAAACATTGGTTTTCCTTTGAAAGTGACTTTGTATCGCTTGTTCTGGGATTTAAACTATTGGAATATCAATTATGTCCCTTTTAAGCGGTGTTCAAGTTACAACCCTTGCATAACCTATCCCCAGACTTGCCTAGTAAAAGTGCAATCAAGAAATACGTGATTATTTGTTTCAATATCGAATCTACAAAGAGGGCACCTTGATGGACGGTGAATCCCACACTTATAGAGGTTTTCAGCTGTCAAGATTCTTTTGTGGGCAAGAGTCCAACACAAAATATTTATCTTGGGAAGGTTTCCTAGGTTCCATATATTCACCCATATGCAGGAATTCGATGAGGGGGCAAATATTTGAGTTACATACCCCAATTTTACAGTGCATATAGACTTTGCCAACCCTTTTTGTCTTTGTCAAGTAGTGATAGAGGGGCACACCCTACCAGGACTTTCTTGTACTCTCAAGAAAGGAAGGCTAGATGGGGAGGGATAGTAGATAGGTTCCATCCACACCATTTACCTTTTTAGTTCCAGGATGAAATATCATAAAGAGTAAGTTCTCCTGCACAACTAAGGCAAGGTTTTAAAGGAAGATGGGAAGAGAGTGACTCCAAGGGAGGATTTCCCATTATGTTATCTGCCCATTCTTTGATTTTCTTCCCATTCCCCGGAATCCAGCTGAGTTTTCCCTATAATTGTGGAAAAGATGCTGCCACTAATTTCTAGATTTGGAAGCCACCTTTGGGATGATTAATTTGGTGTAAATATCTTCCCCTGTTCCCTAAAAGGTGTTGCTAATGAATTACTTGTTGTAGTCATCAGATATCAATCTCCATAATAATTCCCCCCCATAGCTAGATTCATAAGAGAAGGAATTTTCACACCTAGGCCACAATGCTTCATAGGAGCTTTGATTGTTGCCCAATTCACCAAATGCTAACTTTTGGAGTTTGTTTTTCCTTTCTGCCAAAGAAATTTTCTCAGCTCTTGAGCTATTTCATTTCTTACTCCTCATGGAGTGAGTGATGCAGAGCACTGAAAATAGGTAGAGAAAAGAAAACATCTTTTAAAAGAACAAGTCTCCCTACTAGGTTTAGCCATTGGTCTCCCCAGTTGAAAATTTTCACCTTGATTTTATCTATGATGGGTTGCTAGCTATGAGGGAGAACCTTTAGGCTAATAGGGATCCTCAATTATTTGAAGGACATACATTCATCCTAGATAAGAATTTTAAGTTTTCTTTGTATTGTTGCTTTTTTGGAAGAGGAGGCATTCCAAATGAGGAGGATTTTTCGTTTATTTATTAGACCCTTTGACGCTTGAATAAATTGATTAAGGATTGAAATGAACCTAGCCGCTATTATTATTGATGCTCCCTGTTACTGCTTGAACTAGCAGAGGACCAAAAAGGGGATCCTTAAAGGGAAAATGCTAGGCCAAGGGCAACAAATGGAGACTTAGCCCATTGTCACCTTGGCTAAGGCTCCCTTCTATTTACAGACTTTCACCGATGGAAGGATACCCGATATGTATGGAGTCACCATTGAAGGATAAGTCAATGGATATGAGTAACCCAAATAAACCCTTTCCCAGAAAATTGTGAAGGATGGAACTTGCTTGCATTCTAAGCAAGGTACTCTGTGTTATAGGGAAAGGAATAAAGGATTTGAGGTTAGGTTTATGGGACACAACTTGTGAAGGAGTTCCCCAATCCCTAAATCCTTCATAGAATTGGTATCCCGGATGGTTCTTGAAGAATGGTCTTTCAAAGGAGCGGGACCACAAGGGGCCAAGTGGAACTGGTCTCGAGTATGAAGAAAGAATGTGTCAACCAATGATATTCTTACCTTGGACAAAGTGGAGAAAGGGTCAAAGAAAATATTTTCACTTTGAAGATGTTGTTTTGACCCTATGAGGCACTAGCCTTGCGGATGACAGGGGAAGGCTTGATCCCAGAGCTAGGGCTTGGCTTTTCCCCCAACTCCACCATCATAATGGATTCAAAATTGGAGAAGACCTATAGGAAAGGTCAACACAGGAGACCCTAGTAGATCAATTTTTTTTTATGGCTAGCTTGTCAGGATATTGATGTCCTAGGTACCCCAACTTGGCTAGACCTAGAAGGAAGTTAAATAATATGATTTTTAGTGACCACCCTTGGTAGATCAATGCCTTAATCTTTGGGAGAATGGAGTCTATGATGAATATGAGTAGGGTTTCTTGGTTCCCAGTCAAGGATGCCTCAAGATCATTTCACTAGCCTTCTAGGTCAAGAAGAAGAAACCTTGCAACTTTTATACTTCGATGTGCAAGAGGAATGGCTTAAAAAAGTCAAGTTTTACCCCTAGGAAATTTTGCTCACATTACATGACCTATACATTGAGGGAATGCTATAATAGAGACAAATTCCACATTTTTAAGCAGTAAATGCATGCAACAATTAGCCCTAGAACAACGAAAATCCTAGTCCAATGTATATGACAAAAGTAAACAAGAATAACATTAAAAATCATGTACTTACATGTAACAGATCATATCCAACCATTCACAATGGCCTTCCCTTCCATAATGGGCTTCGGGATGTGCTAATGTCTCCTAAACTCCAAATGGGGTTAACCAAGAATCCTATTAGGTGGTTTCTACTTCTAAAGGGGATAATATATTCAAGGTACATCCTTCAAAAGGTGGTGGCATGTGATAGATAGGTGAATGAAGTAGGGGATGAGAATGTGTTATGAAACCAGCTCAAGAAAAGATAGAAAAGATAGATCAACGCCTTAGAATTCAGCCTCTTCGAGGGGGCAACCTCCTTTACATTACATAAATGAAAAATTCTTGGATATTCAAATGAAAGACCTCCTTTCTATATATAGGAGTCTAAGGGGTCATAATATAACCCGAGCGACTTAACAATAATAATATAAAGCCACAAAAATAACAATAGAGGGATTCTATGGGGGCACACTAATAACAATATGGG
>APFE031039693.1:0-25279 GCA_000404065.3 Pinus taeda
GGTTGTAGCTAGAAACTAGGGTTTGTGGAAAAATGAGGAATTTGGCGGATCTAAGGGATGGGAAGTGTTTGATAAGGTACTTTAAGGATAGGGGAAGGTTTATGAACATCTGGATACAAGTTTTGCTGATGATTTGACCGTCCAAGAGAAATTGGCTTCAAAACCCTAGGAGAGGGAAATGAACTTGCCAAGGCACAACTGAAGCATGAACAAGGTGTAACATGACCCAATGAAACCTAATATGATGATGACAACCCTCTGAATCATGATACACTCAGCTGAATGATGACATGGACTGCCATTTGGACAACTTTAAACCAAAGCAAAGTGGAGTTTTTCATTTGCAAATGAAGGCCTTTGAGAATGCAAACATGATTTCCTTTAACCATGGCAAGCAAGAATTGTTTAAGATTGAGGGCCTACCTTACGAATTTTGGCGATTTATGGCTCCTTGGTGAATTTGCAGGTAGTTTTACAAAGAGGGCCTGACATGTCGCGCAACCTGCCCAACATGTCGCGCGCAGCCCAACATGTCGCGCCAGTTGGAAAATTACACTCTGTGAGCCTCTATGACATGTCGCGCGCAGCCCAACATGTCGCGCAGCTAATTTGACATGTCGCGCACCTGTCCTGAGCCCGATTTTGCCTCAATTCACTTAGAAGTGCGCCCAATCACTCTTGCAAGGGTTATGAATACACAATGAGAGTGCAAGGAGGGAGCTTGGGCCTTTATAAATTTCATTTGAAAAAATTTCATGCCCAAAACCCACTTTCTAATGTTTTCTCATGACACTTTAAAAAGTCTTTTTGGTTTCCTTTTGTCCTGAAATTGACTGATTTAATGCTTTTCTTTGATGCTTTTTGCAGGGATAGCATCTGAGGGATCTTGGCAAGGGAGCCAGGGTTACATGTTGTCCTTAGAAGCCTTTTGAAATTTCAACACTTTTACAAAAATTTGAAAAAATGACCTTGGCTTTAAAAACAAGATTTTTAAATCCAAGGTGAAAATTAACTGTACAAGATAGAAATTTGCGAAGAAACACCTTTAAAATCATCCCTCTGACTTGCTGAGCACTCATTGACTTTCAAACACATGACCTGGTAACATTTTTGACCAAAACCCTAGACCTAGGAAATTGACCTCAAGAGAAGACAAGACAAGCTTGAAAGAGATTTAATGACTGAAATGACTTAAACCAGCAATGCCAAGAGGGGTATAAACACATCAGCTCCTCCATCAGGGTTATGGAATGCCTAACGGGATGCAAAAAATTGACACTAATGAGACACCTACCTATGAAAAATGCAAAGAGTTTTGGTCGCTGATGGAGGGCTCAAGACCGACTCTAACAGAATCCTCTTGCAAACAAAAAGTACTTTACAAATAAGTCTTGGTACTAGAGTTGAGGATTGAATTTTGTTCAAAGATAATACAAAAATTAGAATATATGGTTGTGAGTTTCCTCCTTGTCATCTACCAAGCTTCTTTCCTACATGAAGTTTTTCTCTTGAATATATTAGACAAAGTTTGCACTGAGGTCATTTACACTTTATTTCCAAGGCATGCCAGGAGTAATCCTGATCATTGGAAAGTACCAATACTTTTAGATCCTGAGAAGAAGGTTACTCAGAGTACTATAAGAGATAAGTATCAAACTACTGCTTCAATTATTGCTCCATAAATTGTTCCTCTTGAATATTCATCCATTTCTACAGAAGTTACCTTATTTTTAAGCCTCTGAGTTTTCTTCAAAAGTTGTTGATCTTCTTAAGAAAGGTGTTTCCCTACAAACTACTATCCTTATTGAACAACTTGAAGCTTTAGAAAATTCACCATTCTCTCATTTTGATGATAAAACATCTGTCCCTCATACTTGAACCCCATTTTCACTATTTTCTAATAGAATCCCCATTATTCCTCAAGAGAACAAATAAGTAAAATTTTAAATTAATCCTCTTACACCTAAAGTTTAACAAGCTATGATACAAGAAGATTCATAGCAACAAAAGATGCCAGGAAATGTCAATGCTCCAGTCACTTCTAGGTATGCTCCACTGCAATTTCCTCAAAATTTGCATTATTTTCCACAAGGTTATTTGAAGCATTTACCTTGTTTAAATGGAGAAAAAGAAGTCACAACAGAAGATCATTTGGCAAATTGCCTTAAATTTGATGATAATTTGGATATATAAAAAAATGATGTATATATAAGACTATTTATTCAATATTTGGAAGGGTAAGTGAGAAAATGGTTTAGACAATCACCCGCTAACTCCATTTTCTCACAGTTACCTGTATTTTCGCCTTTTGTCTTCATCTCTCGGGTTGTTGAGGGATTCAAGAGAAAACTAGGTTCAGAGTTTTGCTCTAAGAAGACAAAGGTATAATAGGGTTTGGAAGAAATCCTAAAGGAGAAAAGGAACACTTGGTCTCGTCATTATTTTGAGAGAAGAAGACTAGGGGTTGCAAACCTTAGTACTACTTAGAGTGCTTGATGTGGAGAAGATAGAGGGAGATTACCTTGTACACTTGTGTGATGCAAGTGAAGGTGTCAAGGGAGACTTCACAATGTTTACGCTAGATTGTTGAGGATCTTTCGTGGAGTGATTAACTTTGGTTAGGAGTGATTCCTAGGAAGGAGGAGTTAGTGGGTATGGTTTTCTTATGGTTTCCCTAGTTTGGGTGTGGAGAACATGACTTTTTACCAACTTGTATTTATTTATGGTGTTTGTTAATATTTCATCTCATATATAAAGTGTTTTTATTGTCCAAACTTTATGGGTGAATTCATGAAGATGGGTTACACTTTTGGGCCAAATGTGGCAATGAAATTTCAAATTTTACTCTTTTATTGAATTGAAGCCCTCAAAATTCATATAAGTGTTATGAATTTTGATTCAGAGTAAAAATAAAATTAGTGGAGAATTATGTTGTTGTCCTAATGATAACTTTTGTAAAAAACTTTAGCGTCGTGTAATTTGTCAGATGTGTTTCTCATAATATTGACTTTGAGTTTTATGCGCTTGCCAGTTTTTTATGCATCATATTTAGTTGTTGTGTATTGGTGTTCTACGTTGGGAGGTCTATCTAAATCTTTAGGCTTTTTGATTTTTTGTTATATTCTTTATTTATTGGAGTTATATATAATATATATATATATATATATATATATTATATATATATATATATATATATATTATATATTATATATATATATATATAGCATGATCTACACAAAGAGAAACTAAGTTATGCATATTATAAATTTATTTTTTATGCAAAATTATGATTCTTATTATTTTTCGAAGTTGGTGAAGTAATATTTTAATTGCATTTCGCAAATACATGTGTTCACGTAATATTTTTTCTACTATTTAAATAAATTCTAAAACCAAGAGTACCCTTTTGAAGAGGACTCGTAAACAAATATGTTTGTATTTTTCGAAAAATTTTCATTTTGTATATTTTTTGCTATTGATTTTTGACTCAACCCCTTTGAAACTATAGAAAAATATTTCAAGCATTATGTTTAAAAGATATTAGATGAAAAATATCATATGAATTCGAAAATGTCAGACCCATATGCCATTGGAAAGAGGATTCCTTCACGAATTTGGCATGATCGACTCCACCACTTAAGGACAAATTATGCCTGAAGTCCGCCAGTGTACAAAATGGTGTTTCAAAGAAATTTGTAGAAGGGGAGCTAAAACCCTATTTTTTAGGCCCTCAACAGCTCAATCGAGGGTTTAACAAAACCTAAATCAAGTTATTGACATGGTTAAACAAGGGCTTGATCAAGCCCTTCGAACCATAAGCTCACAATTGTGTTTTTAGCGAGAATTTTTAAAAAATAGCTTGAACATGTGGCTTGATCGAGCTCCTATGTAACCGTGGGTTACATAAGAGCTCAATCAAGGGTTTATTTTTAGGCCCTCAAATAGCTTGATCAAGGGCTAAGCTATTACTTGATTGAATTGTTTTTTTTCTCCCTCCCAACTTGTGTGCTTGTCAAAAAGTGTAACCCATATTCATGCATTCACCCTTGTGTACTTGCATAGTTGATGTTCAACTTATGTTATCTTCATGATTGAGTAGTTTCTAGTGTGTGTTATTTTTTTGAGTTACTTTGAAATTGTTTAAAACATGCTAGAGGGTGCTTCATGTGATATGGGTGCATAGTGTGTTAATTACCCTTGTTTGTATCATGATGGGCATACACATTAGAAATATCTTACTCATGTATTGCTAAATTTTGACTTGATGCTTTTGTGGCACTCTTCCTTTCGAGGTTGGAGACCTATGTGGAATGGTAATTTTATTCATGGTGTGCACTTGAAGAGCTTGGTTGGTTTCTTCAGAAGATGATGCATTTGGAGTGCGACCATTGGGAATCTTGGGCAGTGCATTGATACCTAGGTAAAATGGGACCACTTGGTTGTCTACATGGAGCTTATAACTGACTTGAAGGTTCTTGGGTTGAGGAGTGATGATGTAGGTGCGGTGGACCCATAGGTACACATGGCTTAGGAGGGAATGTTGGAGCATTAGATCCATTTGGAGGAGGAGCATTGGACACATCTTGTGGACTATTTTTTGGAACCCTTTTCTTGGACATGTATACTAGAGCTTGACATGTGTCACATGGAGTTGAAGGACCTCACATGTAGGGCTATTTATTGTTTACTTAGGCTTCTCGTTGTGGACAAGGTCCACTTTGTTTCTCTTGGCCTCCCTCACATTTCATATATATAAATGAAGGAGAGGGTATTTTCATTAATTCATTCTATTAGAGATTCTAAATAAATCTAGTCTCTTTGTACTTCTTATTTATTGTATTTACTCTCTTTGTCTTAAGCACTAGAGTGCTTGATGTGGAGAAGATAGAGGGAGATTATCTTGTACACTTTTGTGATGCAAGTGAAGGTGTGACAAAGGACTTACCTATGTTTATGCTAGCTTGGTAAGGATCTTCAATGGAGTGACTAGCTTTGGTTGAGAGAGGTTCCTAGCTAGGGGGAGTTGGTGATAGGGTTTTTGATGGTTCCCCTAAGTAGGGTTTGGAGAGAAATACTTGTATCAACTTGCATTACATTATGTTATGTACTTGTACTTCATCACATACATAAATATACATTACATATATGTATAAATGAAGTGTTTTTGTTGTCTAAATTATATGTACTTTCATATTTGATTTTCAACTTACATTGTCTTCATGATTGAGTAGCTTCTAACATTTGTTATGCACACAAGCATATTTTGTCATGTGATTTAATACACATATAAAATCTAAAGGGATAAATTTACCATTGTAATAAATATATTATCATAAATTATTTTCAGATTTATTATATGCTTAGGAACGGTTCCTCGAGGGGTGAAACATTGTTGCATTTGAGTGCACTTATTTTTTTTTTTGGGTTGCCTTGTATTGTTGATTAAGTGAAATATATAGTGTTATAAAATATATTTAAAATTTAGCCCTAAGGCTCAAATCTCACAAGAAATAGGTTAGGGGAACCTTGAAGTTGAGGTGAAATTTTTTAAGTCAAAATTAAAGTAGTAGATTGAAATTTCTACAAATACGTATCAATACAAAGCTAGGAATGAGGCTTGTTTGTGGATATATAGTCTCATATGATAATTTTGCTAACATAGACAACATCACATCACAAAGGAATAAAATATAGAATACAATATTACTCCAAAAGAGTATCTAATTAGAGGCTAAAGGGAAAGGAGTTAAATCTTTCTTGGTTCAAAAATGGATGCAACACCACCTATGGTGAAGGCACAATGAGTAAGAGGGAGCCTTCATTCAGAGTGAAGAGTGGATGGGAAATCCGTAATGGAGTCCCCATAATGTAGAAAATGAGTGGATTCATGCTAGCAGACAAATGTGATAGTAGTGATGGAAGATCTCACACACACTACTAAAGAGGGGAAATAAAATATTAGAGTTGCCACTCGGTTTTATGGATAAACAAAGAAACCTTAGTATGAGGGAAGAGAGGATCAATAAAAAAAGGGAGAACACTTGGTTACTTATGGTTTTAGAAGCTTAATTATGTTAACTAATGGATGCATATTATTATGGTACTTCACTTCAAAATTTAAATCAAGAAATTTAATTGACTAGCTAAGATTAATTTACAAATAATTTCTTAAAAAAATAAAAATCTTAATGTCAAAAATACAAAGAGCAACATAGACGAATTTCACCCATAGATTTTTGTTCTAGGTGTTCAAGTTACATGGGATTGATGAGAGTTGTGATAGAACTTCAAGAATGATTTGTGTCCCAAAAGATCCTACACACATAGCTCCAATTTCTTATAAGAAAAAAATTACACTTGATCTCCAATAAAAAGTCACATATATCTATATAAATGCTAATAACACCTAGATCTACTAGTGTAAATGGTAAATCAATGATGCAAAGTAGAAAAACCCAAGTGCCTAAGAAGGAAATTATTAGTATCTAACTCAATGATTCATGAAAACTTAGATGTATAGACTTCTTAACTTAAAAAAAATCACTATAGATACATGGTAATTATTGGTATTGAACTCCTTAATGATTCATGGAAGCTTAGATGTATAGACTCCTTAGCTAAGGAAATCACTTATATGGATCCATGTTTCTTTTTAGGTTAAACATATTATTGTACACACAAGTATGCAAGGAAAATGATGAACCTAATTGACAATTATCACTTGATCACCCGAAATATAGTTGGAATACATTACAAATGGTTGTATGAATTAAGAAAACCCAAAATAAAAAGCCAAAGACTATGACACAATAAAAGGTAGAGCATTAGTGTAACAAATTCAATTTGTAATAAAATAGCAAGTTAGTCCATAAAATAGCAGGTAGCTATCCACATGGCATTGTGTTGACATTCTTATAACACTTGGCATATATATATATATAATTTTTCTTTATTTTATTATTAATATTAATTTTATATTTCATGTTCAATTTAAAACAATTTGCATTTTATTTTTCTTAGTTTCAACATTTTTATATTTTTTTTCAAAATCTATTAAAAAAAATTCATAGAATTGATTAAAATTTCAAAAACTCAATATGAAAGTCAAGTTTTTCTTAACCACAATCAAAAAAACATATTTGTTCGCATGCAATAATAAACTACACGACTATTTTTCCAATTTTCCGATTAGTAGATATCGAACACAACGATGTCAAACCATTACCCAAGATATTGGAATAAACTTTGGTTTATGTAACGTATGATAACATGATTAAGAAGTTGAAACCGTGGACAACCTTAAGTTAACTTAAGGGGATTAAGTTCAACTTACGATAATAATAAGATGTATCCACCACACCACTTTATGTTTTTTTGGTTCTCTTATATTCATTCGAAAAAATGGGTATATGCCTTGATACAATGATTCCAAAGCTAGATCCTCTCGACTTATAGTTCCTATTGATACATATGCTGAACTATATCCTATTACACTGCCTGCATAAACTCTAATATATTGTTGCAGAAGATAGATGCATTCCCGTTTCATCAGATGTCTACTGAGATGCAATAACTATTAAGTGAGACCATCAATTTATCTAAGAAGAGCACTCATTGATTCCTGTTATGGTGAAAAAAATATCCTCTGTGTTCTTGGTTGATAGATATATCTTCCTTCTAATTGGGAGAGTTGATACAGATATTAGAACTGGAGGTGTTTGCGATTTTATTCTCCACCATTTCCCGCAAGGAGGATAATGCTTGTTCCAGATGTGAGCAATGATTGTTGATATTGCCGAGCGTTTCTTTGAATGTTGTTAATATTTTATTTCTGATGAACATCTGTTGTTCCATTTGTCTTGCAACTGTTTGATCTGGTCCAATTCATTTATGAGAGATTTGCAATGAGGGAATTCAGGAGGGGACGCCATGGAGAAAGGGAGGGACGAGGATGAGGGAAGAAAAGAAGAGGAGTAAAGTGAGAGGGGAGAATGGGAGGAAGAATACAAACATGGACAGAAGTAACAATGAACAATAGAGATGAAAATGTGAAATGAGAGAATGCAAGGGAGGTCCATTTATTAAATAGATTTTGGAGGCTAGACGACTGATTCTTCATCTCGTGAGTTTTGGGAAGGATCAAGCGAGAGGGTGTTGAGAGTACAAAAATAATACGTGGAAGATATGTTGGAGGCCACTCTGCCCTATGAAAATACTCATTTGATCAGTAGCATAGATTCTTTTGGAGGGATAGATGTTGATGGGCCAAAGAAATAATCATTATGAGGCTTGAGACGAGTGAGATTTAAGGGATATTATTGGTACAAACTTCACTGTTGACCCTGACTTCACCTTGAGATATGCGACACGCATTATTAGCTAAAAAAGTCAACTTTACTATTGTTTTCTCTCAAGACATGGAAGTATGATATGTTACCCATATTTTTCAAATGTTGTTGGACACGACTGACAATTTTCTCCAGGTCAGCCTTGGCAGGTCTACTATTATTTACCATTTGTTGGATGAGAATGGTAGAATCCCTAATTACTATACCATGTGTTGGATGAGAATGGTAGAATCCCCAATTACTATAGGGTTTTTGAGATTTTGGTCATGAAGAAGTTGAGCACCCATAAGAAAAGT
Organism: Pinus taeda; assembly: GCA_000404065.3. NCBI lineage: Eukaryota > Viridiplantae > Streptophyta > Pinopsida > Pinales > Pinaceae > Pinus > Pinus taeda. The sequence continues at coordinate 8,645 of APFE031039693.1, forward strand.
GTAGGCCTCAACCTTGTTGTTTGTTTCGCATCTCACACCCTATTCATAATTGATTAATTCCTTGGCCTTGTGGTATAAAATTAAGCCCCCTACTCTGGCACGACCAAGGTTAAATTTAGAAGCTTCATAAAAAAAATACAAGGACAATTTTGATCATTAAGCCAGGCACTGAATTCTTCTCCTTTTAGTTTGACCTTCCAATTGGAAAATGTAATTCAACTTCTTGTTTGGGGATCCATGTTGGGGGGTCTGTCCAAAACAAAGCTGAACCATAGTCGTTCCTCAAGTTGCAGAAGATGGCTATTTATTTTGCAGTTTCCTTTTATGGGAATAACCTCTATGGATAGACTCTAGACCTTGACCATAACTTTCCTACTGTCAAGATTTTGTTTTGGAAAACATACTTGTTTCTAGCAATCCATAGCTGGCAACAAAGGAATGAAGGGAGATTGGACTAGAATTGTTTAATCAAATTCTTGTTTTTGAAGGAATTGGTATAGATGGATTTCCATCTTCCAAAGAAATCTAAAATATCAAGATCAACATTTACGTGGATATGGAGATGATTCACTAGAGCTTGCCAACAACCTTTTGAAAATTCACATGATAAGAAGAGATGTTGGATTGTTTCTTCATTTCTTAAGTAGAATGGACAAATTGAGGGGCCTTGAATGCCTCTCTTTTTAAAATTGTTTGATGTGAAATTTTTTCCTTTAAGCAATGTCCATGTAAAAAGCTTGATTTTGGGTAGGCTTTCCAGACAAATTTCCATAGAGGCCAGATAAGCTCATTTTCTTGATCTCCCTAAAGTTTTTCATATCCAATTTTAACTGAATAATCATTTCCAGTTGGATTCCACTTGAAACCATCATGCTATCTGTTGTACCTCTGAGATAGTAGTTGGTCAGGCTACCAATGCCAGAGCATCTAAAATAATTGTTTTTGGGGTTTCTGGTTTTAATTTTGGAAGACCAATAAAAGAAGATAGATGTAGGATTGAAGTAATTAATCCCTTGGGATATATTAATAACTTAGCAGAGGGCTGCTATAAGACTTTACACAGTGATATAGGTCAAAATAGTGGTGAGTATAAGACAACAAAAATATGACTATCACAGTTTCCATATTGTAAAATAGAACAATCACAAGTAGGAAAACCTTCTGAACTACGTTCAAAAGATTCAAGGCATTATACTTAAGCTTACAAAAGATGCTGAGGAATTATGATTAAAGGGGATTAGCTACACATACAGTTGCATTAATCCAATCTCTTAATAGATGATCACTTCAGGAGCTTATAGGAATCAATTGATACTCTAATTATTCCTACCTAGATATCTATGCAAGGCATAAGCATATGAAGAAAACACATATTGATTGAAAACTGGAAAAACTTACAAGATAACACAAAACTGTGTAAAACCAGATTCAAAATCCTCTTATTTGTATTAAGGCCCCAGAAAGATTGAGTACAACAAGTATCTACAAGAGCTTCCTTCAAAGGTGACTTCTAGGTTCAAAGTGGAACCAACAGTCACAACTTTACAACAATGCTATGAATCTTGAACTCCGAACATCTCAAAAAGAGAGTTATTTATACAATAATAAAACTACAAATATCTTAAAACTGTTTAAGATTTATTGAAGGAAAGGAAAATATCTTCATGGCAAGAAGATAGTGGCAACTATTGAACTGCTTTTTGTTGTCCCTTTTTATTCAGGCTGTGCTGGCTTTTATTGTCTGATATTTTTCCCTTTTCGCTGATTTGTTGTATGAATCCTTCACGCTGGCAGATTACTTCAATTAATTCTTTCACCTGTCTTCTTTAAACTCTGTAATTTTTTCTTTCACCTGGTTGAGTGATTATGACTGCACATTCCAGTTTTCACTATTATTTTTAACAATAAATCTTCATATTCATTTCAAACTGTTATGCAGGCTCGTTTTCTTTATAAACCTGCAACAACAGTCTTCCCTGTAAAAAACATAAATTTATTAATAAAAATATGTGACAGAGGAGGTCTTGATGGCTCTGCTGAGCTCGAAACGCTATTAGAAGGAGTCTAGGGCGTATCAGAGGCTAAAATGATGGCTATAATGGCCACAGAGGCTTATTGGGTTGCGTTGTGTAAAATAGGCATAATAGAGGAAAGATTGTCTTACTTTTTGAGTTATCAGCGAAGGTGAACAAAGGTGGAGTGGAAAATAGGAATACGGAGGAATTAATTCTGGCGGGAATGACTTAATCATGGTTAAAACCTAGATTAGGGGTGAAATGGAGGCTTTGGGTCATTTCCACATTTAAATCGAAAAACAATTTAACATAAGAAATCTTCACAAAACACATTTATACGGACTTGAAATTTTAATGGAATTTGGCGGATAATGATATCGGGTCCAGGTCCATATCGGCTATCGCAATTGGAGTAGGCATGGGGTAGGCCCATTACAAAGGACGATGATAGGGGCCGGACACGATATAGCTTTGAACTGCAATATATATTTCATCGGGTTCGTATCCCCATCGCAATCAGAGATCACAGTGGGCAAAGGGCTATGGTATAGCGGGACTTTGAATAAGAGCGAATGCGATATGAATGGATGCGATATAACAATGAACTGTGGTATATGTACGTTTCAGGTCTTGGCTTCCGTCACGTATCACAATGTGGGGGTGTATACATGTTCAAAGGGTTCATTGATCCCGCTGATGTGATATATATGAAATACATAGTTTTTAAAATAAAACTATGATATATGCATATTCTAAAGGCCCGCGGCTCCGCCGTTTTGCGATGCAATATTTTTATATAATGCATAGTTTCTAATGAAACTAAAGGGTTTTCAGATATTATATTAAAGGAACTATATAATAAGGGAAAAGGGGAATTCTAAGGATTTAATACATAAATTAATGTTAATATGAAAATATGAGTGGAAGAGAAAATTTTATGTGAAAAGGGGAATTATATGGTAAGAAGGGATTTATATGGTAAGAAGGGATTTTTCATGATGTTTTACTTTTCCTAGGTAAAAATGATTTTTACCATAGGAAAAGTGATTTTTATGGAAAATGAATGAATATGGATATACGAAGGGGAAATTAGTAAATATATGAATAAATGGAGATGAATGGGAAGTTAATTAATCGATCTATAGACCTTCATTTGCCTTGTATAATCGCCTTATGAGCATAGAAACATGATTAAATATTCTATTTAGACAAAACCAAAAAATGCTACAACATTGGCTCCATCTGGGGACTGCTTTCTCTTGTAGAATGCAGAGAACTAGTAGACTAGTTGCCTTTAGTATTGGGCATGGAGTCATACCATAAAACCACCAACCACTGGTTTGTCATCTTATGTAAAAATATAACCAATCCCCATGGATCAATGTTGTCATTTCAATACTCTACTATTGCATACTGCAACCTACAACTGTAAAATGCAACCATATGCCTGCACTACTTCAGATACTCTTTCACACTGAAATCTGAAACTTGAAAACCACTGAAGTGAAACAACTCACAATGTAAGCGGAAATAAGCACAAGAGTACCTAATTCACATGCAATGGAGTTAATCAGTTAATCCCTTGGAAGTCATTTCACTCAACCAAACCAAACTTGATACTGCAATCTTGAAATATAACTAAAACAATTGTAGATCTACTGCACCCTGAAACTGAAAGTAGCTAACCACTCCCACACCTCTATCTAACTGAACTAAAAAACTTTACATTGTTAGGTGTAATATGCTTTCCAATGTAACCAAGTGCAAAGTGGATTTATCGACAAGCCAAGTTGCCAGCAGCTGAATATTTGAAGAAAATATGCAATATGAACATGAAATCCCATGGAAAATTTATACTCACAAGTGTACTTTAAAAGTTGCATCCTCTGTAGACATTTTAGATTTCTAACCATGGCTGAGAGGAAGAGACATATACTGCTGATTTCAAGTATCAATGAACCTTGCATAGCAATAAAGGCATCTAAAATTTTAAAACAAGAGTGGGATCAGTAATCTAGTGGGATTGCCATCTGACAAAGTGGAGTCGCTAGGTGAAAGTAATGCAACCAATACAAATGCCTATTCCTTGTTCACCAACAAGAAATAGATCTAAACTTTATCGTTCCGCGGAGAAAGATCTTTGTTACTTCGCTCCCTGGCAGCAGCGCCATTCTGATGTTGTACCTCTGAGATAGTAGTTGGTCAGGCTACCAATGCCAAAGCATTTTAAATAATTCTTTGGGGGTTTTTGGTTTTAATTTTGGAAGACCAATGAAAGAAGACAGATGTAGGATTGAAGTAATTAATCCCTTGGGATATATTAATATCTCAGCAGAGGGCTGCTATAAGACTTTACACAGTGATATAGGTCAAAATAGTGGTGAGTAGAAGACAACAAAAAATATTATTATCACAGTTTCCATACTGTAAAACAGAACAATCATAAGTAGGAAAACCTTTTGAACTACGTTCAAAAGATTCAAGGCAGTATACTTAAGCTTACACAAGATGCTGAGGATTTATGATTAGAGGGGATTAGCTACACAGATAGTTGCATTAATCCAATATCTTAATAGATGATCACTTCAAGAGCTTATAGGAATCAATTGATACTCTAATTGTTCCTACCTAGATATCTCTGCAAGTCATAAGCATATGAAGAAAACACATAATGATTGAAAACTGGAAAAACTTATAGGATAACACAAAACTGTGAAAAGCTAGATTAAGAATCCTTTGTTTTGTATTAAGGTCCCAGAAAGACTGAGTATAACAAGTATCTACAAAATCTTCCTTCAAAGGTGACTTCCAGGTTCAAAGTGGAACCAACAGTCACAACTTTACATCAATGCTATGAATCTTGAACTTCAAACATATAACATATCAAAAAGAGAGTTATTTATGCAATAATAAAACTACAAGTATCTTAAAACTGTTTAAGATTTATTCAAGGAAAGGAAAATATCTTCATGGCAAGAAGATAGGGGCAACTATTGAACTGCTTCTTGTTGTCCCCTTTTATTTAGGATGTGCTGGCTTTTAATGTTTGATATTTTGCCATTTTCGCTGATTTGTTGTTTGAATCCTTCACACTGGCAGATTTCTTCATTTAATTATTTCACATGTCTTCTTTAAACTCTATAATTTTGGCTTTCACCTGGCTAAGTGATTATGACTGCGCATTCCAGTTTTTACTGTTATTTTTAATAGTAAATCTTCATATTCATTTCAAACCGTTACGCAGGCTCGTTTTCTATATAAACCTGCAACATCAGTTTTCCCTGTAAAAAGAAGAAATTTATTAATAAAAATATGTGATAGAGGATGTCTTGATGGCTCTACTGAGCTCGAAATGCTATCGGAAGGAGTTCGGGGCATATCAGAGGCTAAAATGATGGCTACAATGGCCGCAGAGGCTTACTAGGTTGCGCTGTGTAAAACAGGTGTAACAGAGGAAAGACAATCTTTATTTTTGAGTTATTGGCAAAGGTGAACAGAGGTGGAGTGCAAAATAGGAATACAGAGGGATTAATTCTGGCGGGAATGACTTAATCATGGTTAAAACCTAGATTAGGGGTGAAATGGAGGCTTTGGTTCATTTATGCGTTTAAATCAAAAAAAGATTTAACACAGGAAATCTTCACAAGACACATTTATATGAACTTGAAATTTTAATGGAATTTGGTGGATAATGATATCAGTTCCGGGTCCATATCGGCTATCACAATCAGAGTAGGCAAGGGGTAGGCCCATTATAAAGGACTACGACAGGGGCCGGAAACGATATAGTTTTGAACTACAATATATATTTCGTCGGTTCCGTATCCCCATCACAATCAGAGATCGCAGTGGGCAAAGGGCTATGGTATAGTGGGAATTTGAATAAGAGCGAATGCGATATGAGTGGATGTGATATAAGCATATGTGATGTAACAATGAACTGTGGTATATGTATGTTTTGGGTCCGAGCTTCTGTCGCATATCGCAATGCAGGGGTGTATACATGTTCAAAGGGTTCATTGATCTCGCCGATGCGATATATATGAAATACATAGTTTTTTAAATAAAACTATGATATATGCATATTCTAAAGGTCCACGGCTTCACTATTTTGCGATGCGATATTTTTATATAATGCATAGTTTCTAATGAAACTAAAAGGTTTTCGGATATTATATTAAAGCAACTACATAATATGGGAAAAGGAGAATTCTAAGGATTTAATACATAAATTAATGTTAATATGAAAATATGAGTGGAAGATAAAATTTTAAGTGAAACAGGGAATTATATGGTAAGAAGAGATTTTTCATGATGTTTTACTTTTCCTAGATAAAAAGGATTTTTACCATAGGAAAATGGATTTTTATGGAAAATGAATGAATATGGATATATGAAGGGGAAATTAGTAAATATATGAATAAATGGAGATGAATGGGAAGTTAATTAATCGATTTGTAGACCTTCATTTGCCTTGTATAATTGCCTTATGAGCATAGAAACATGATTAAATATTCTATTTAATTAGAACCAAAAAGTGCTACAACACTATCTATAGAGGATTGGGGTTTCTCCCATGAGATATTGAAGAAGGAGAAGCCATTGAGGATTCAAATATGGAGGAATCACTGATTTTTTTGAACCTTCACATGAATTGTCGTGTTGATTCCAATTTGATATTTGGTCAAGATTAGGTATCCCTTTTCCAAGGAACTAGGCCTTGAGGAGACGAAGGTCTAGGAAAACAAAGAGACTATGCTTACCCATTATACTGTCTTCCCATATATTAATATCTTTCCCTCCCCTCGGGATTCTAGATGTGTTGGATTGGATGAAAGGTATAATTTTTTTACAAAGCTTCCAAATTTGGGAGTAGGGTCTGTTAGGGATTTGGATTTGGAGGAGTTGGTGATGAGGGGTGCTTATGTATTTATGCTCTAAGACTTGCTTCCACCATGATGATTCCCGATATATTAATCTCCATATTATTTTTTCTCCCAATGCTAAATTCATTAGGTCTGGTTGTCTTATGGTGATCCTGTTGGGTGTGGAGCATGATTATCATCCTAATTTAGAGGTCTTTGTTTCAGCCGGATGTATACCCCAGGAAGATTGTACACCCCTCATTGTGGGGGGGTGTGGTGGGGACTTCTCCTCCCCGTAGGGGTTTCGGGGGTAGCGCCCCCAAAGTTAAAAACATATGTTAAATTGCCTTGTAAAAATATAGTAATTTCTAGTCAATCTGGGACGTTCATTAGGTAGATGATCTGACGGTAGAATTTATGTTTATTTTAGGGTTTTTTTCCCTAGAAGGCAACCCCTCTCTTTGTATGAGGGTATTCTATTGAGGCTGTGGAATATATGTGTATTCTCAGAGCGCGAAACAGATAGGTGAGACTGTGAAAGAAAACAGAGAATATTACAACAGATATGTTGTAGGTTGTGTCTCCTCATTTTTGCTGGATAATAGAAAGGAAGGACTGGCTGTTCGGGTGGACATAGCCCAAACTGGGTGAAACATGTATATCTGTGTCTCTCTGGTTTTATGTGTTTGTGTTTTTCCACATATTATATGTCTTGCATTTCTCTGTCATATATAATTCATTAGGTCTGGTTGTCTTATGGTGATCCCCCCTTGTGGTACGACATAATCACCCTTTTCCAACTTATCGAGCTAAATTTTTTTGTTTATGTCTTACTTCCCTGCCATAAGAACTTCAGAATTATCAACTCGATTTTCTTTTGTATTGCTGCTGGAGCCTGCACTATTGTGAATTGATATAAAGGCGAGGCTGCCAATACTGATTTAATTAAAGTTACTCTGCCTTCCAGGTTAAGCCATTGCATTCCCCATTGTTGGAATTTTTTCTTCATTTTGTATATCACTTGTATCCAAATTTCTGATTTCATTGGGTTTTTATATATTGGCATGCCCAAGTATTTGAAAAAAGACCAATCCACTTTAAACGGAATGCCAAAAATTTGAGCGATTTGCTGGAGAGTTCTGATTGATGTATTCCATCCATATATGTTGCTTTTCATATTATTGAGAAGGCCACCAGAGGTTTACAAAAATTGAACTAAAATGGATTTGAATCTTCTAGCGATAATACAAGAGGATCCTCCAATAAATAATGTATCGTTAACAAATTGAGAGTGATTCATGATTTTCATTCATCTATTGTACTTAATTCTTGTTAGAAGTCCACTTTGCCTGGTTTGCTCTAGTTTTCCGCTGAGATTTTCTGCCATTATAATAAACAGGAAAGGTGATATTGGGCAGCTTTGTCTAAGACCCCTAGAGCTTTGAAAAAATTGACTCGGTCTTCCATTGATTAGAGGAGCAATCTAGGGATTGTGAACGCAGGCTCTAATGAGGTCAATGAAAATACGATCAAAACTAAGTTTGTCTCGAACAAAAAAAAGAAAGGAGTTTTTTAACTCTATCAAATGCATTAGCCATATCTAACTTTAGGATGAATCCTTGGTTTCCTTGGGAAATGCTTGAATGAATGGCTTCTTGGACTAATAGGATGTTGCCTACAAAACCCTAATTAGGAACAAATCCCCCTTGATTTTATGAAATAATGTGAGGGAGGATTATTTTAAGACGGTTTGCAAGAGTCTTGGCTATAATTTTGTAGGAAGCATTGCATAAATAAATTGGCCTGAAACGATTAAATGAGGTAGGCCTAGTCTCTTTGGGTATAATAGCAAGAAAGATATAATTTCTATTACCTCCAATTTTTCCCTTGAATTGGACCCATTGAATCATTTTGAGCAGGTCTTTCTTGATGAGATTCCTGAATGAACGGTAGAAGGTAATGGTGAAACCGTTCAATCCTAGTGCTTTATCAGGATGCATGCTCCGTATTGTTTTTTGAAACTCCTCTTCCCTCCACTGGTTTGAGTAAGGTTGCATTGTCTTCTTCTGAGACCATTTTAGGTGTGGCTCTCAAAAGGTCTTAAATTTTTTTTTGGTTCTGGATGTGCTGTTAGAAATCTCTTGAAGTGTTGATGTGATTCTTCCTTGATCTCTTCTTGCCCTTCAACTGTTGCATTTCCTTATCCATTAATAAATTATACCTAGTTTTTTATTCTTCTGACTTTAGTTTGGTTATGGAAAACAATTATGTTCGTGTCGTCAAATTGTAACCATAAACTCCTAGACTCTATTCTCCAACTTTCTTCTTCTTTTCTGTTTGTTTGGTATAGCCCCCAATATATTTCTTTCTCCTTGATTTGCAACTCTTTGGTGTCTTCTTCATTCTCCAATTTAACCTGAACTTGCTCTAGTTCTCTTTGTAGCTCATTTTTTCTATGTAACGTCTCGTTGAAGTATGATTTAGCCCATTCTTTGAGAGCTATTATGACCAATTTTAGCTTAGACTCCCATATGTATCGAGGAGAGACATTAATTTGTATTTTCCAAGTGAACTGTAACAATTGTATGGCCTCTTCAATTTATGCCCATTGAGGATTGAAGCGAAATGGAAGAGGTCCCAAATTGACACTCTGCCTAAATGTTAACGAAATTGGCTTGTGATCAAATGTTGTAGATGAAATAATTTTTGAAGTCACTGATCCCGTTCCTGTTGTGAGGCTTACATGGATTAGAAAATGATCTAAGCTTTCCTTAATGTTTCCAAGGATTGTCCTTTTGTTACTCCATGTGAATATGTTGTTCTTTGGAAGAATGTATAGCAGATTCTTCTCCTTTATTATGGATATTAGTTTATCTTCGTTTAGGTATGGAAGGAAGGCACCCCCACGTTTTTCTCCTGCATTCATTACTAAGTTAAAGTCTCCTCCAATAATGACATTTTAGTTTCCTTATGTTGCTAACTAATCCGCTATGGATTGTCAACATATCTCTTTATCTCTATAGTGCATAGGGCATACACATTGTATATAGTTATGGATTTCCCTGTATTTTTATTTGAATACTCTATTTGATCCAATGGTGATTTTTTTGAATTCGTTTGAGATCCAAAGTTGTATGATTCCACATAGTGAAAATCCCGCCAAATGTTCCTTTTGCACTAATTGTAGCTCCTTCAATTTTTTTTATTCTTTGTACTATCTCTGCCATTTCTTCTTTTGATAGTTTGGTCTCCTGCATTAGAAAAAAATATGGGACTTCAAATCTTTGACTGCATTTACTTTTAAGATATGCCCAAGACCTATGCAATTCTAGGAGACCAAATTCATTATTTATTATGAGGTGGAGATGCATGACCTTTGCCTTTACCTACTTGGGTTTGAATGTCCTTGTTTCCTGCTCCTCTGTCGATGTTAGAATCCATTGGTTGTTGGATCCCCATTGCCACATATTTTTGAGTTGCTTCATATCAAATTTTCTTCTTTGAATTCCTTCCATTCTTTTTGGGGTTATCAGATGAGGCCAAGGATTCCTTAGATTTGTTCTTAGGGATAATCCTTGCATAAGACGTGGTGAGGGGAGTAGACGAGGGATTAGGAGAGGCTAGAGGAGGGAGGATGGGGGAGGAGTGAGGGATTTTAGGAGGAGAGGGAGAAGTGGGTGATGGAGAGGAGGCAACAGGACGGTGCTCCAAAATCCCCTCCTCTTCATGGTCAGAAGGATCAGTTCTTGAGCGAGAGAATAAAATGGGTTGCTATGAAGGGGTTGTTTGGAACATGGAGGAGGCGAGGGGATGGATATGTGGTCTTGAGAAGTGATAGATCCAGATTGGGACGTCTCTGCATGCTTAGAAGATTTATTGGGATTCCTTGTATTCTTGCATTTAACAGTTTCCCAATGTGTTTCTTGGTTTTCAGTTGGATCTTCTGTAGCTCTCTTAGTGCATCTATTAGTGAAATGACAATATTCATGACATACCTTGCATTTGAAGGGGATTTGTTCGTAGCCAAATTGTTGGATGTGTGTCCAGTTATCTACCTTGATCTTGACTACCTCAAGAAGTCCTTTTACTAGATCAACCTCCACACAAATTCAAGCGCATGCATGTAGACTTTCTCTTGGCTTGCTTCTATCTATATACTTTTTGAATGCATTGCCAATTTCTCTGACAGAATCATCTCCCCAACAATGAAGAGGGAGATGAGGAAGATGCACCCACACTCGAATTGCACTGGGAATGTCAAGTTTTGGATTGAAGTCCGATGTCCATCTGTTTAGATATAAGCCTCTTGAATCCATAAAGTATGAACCATTTCTAAAGATTAGATCTCAATCTTCCTTAGATTCGAAGTAGAATGTGAAGAATCCCCTTTCACAAAAGCGAATGGAGATTTGGCCTGGGTTTTTGCAGCCCAATTTCGCTCGACCCATTTCTAAACAATTTTTGGAGAAGGCCAGAGGCCAGTAAATTAACCCCCTAGGCCTCGGCTCTGCCAAAGAGAGAGCGGATTTATGAGGGATTGAAGGGGGCAACGCGATTTCCGGGATTGATTCCAATTTCTTGACAAATTTGGAGATGGAGGGGCACTCCTGGGGAGGTCCAAGAGAGATGATGAGGCTCTTGAAAGCCTAAGTAGTAGGATCAAGGGATGGGAATGAGAGGGAGGATGACCTCCCTCCGAAGTTGCCTCCAGAGGGGCCATCATGTAAAGCAATCAAAGGGAGGCCTCAACACCTGCAACAATGCAATGCGGCCTCAAATTGATATTAGCGCACACACAAGGTACCAAATCAAAGGAGGAGCCCATGGTAAAGGAAGAAGAAGTATATACACCACCAACTTACTTATCTCAACTCAAATTTTTAACATGACTAAATCAACGACCTCATATGAATTTATTTTAAGAAATATATGGTTGTGTAATGAAAGGAGCAGATAGAGCATTATTTGAAGTCACGGTTATGTTATAAGAAATGAACAACTCACTTATATAAATTAAACTAAAGTTTGAATTGCAGAAACAATAGTCCAATGGAGAGAGCTTGAGTGAATAAATCATAACATCTATAAAGTGAGTGTGAACTATGATATAAACTGAGGCAAATTTTATCTCTAACTATTGAAATATTGAAATATTTATAATGACCATTATCATCAACGATGCATTCTTAACTCATGCTGTATTGTATTACTCCACCTCCATCTTATTTAAAATTCCAAGTTCTAAATTATTTTACTCTCTCAAATTAGATTTACAATTATAGATGATAATATTGGGAATAACACCTATAGAATCTTGTTTTCTTAATAGACATTATATTAGGTGTCATCAAAAGGATAGTTCAAATTCATATGATATAAGATATATTAATCTAAATAGTAACGTCTACAACGTCACAAATATTAACAAAAAAATAAAATTAAAATGCATGGCAACGTCCTTATATAAGGTATAGTGAGGAAATATAATATAAACTAGCCTAGATTCACCTTAACCCCGAATCTATCAAGTGCTGAGAGGGATCAAATATTCAAAGTTCAAATCTCTTTTTTGAGTGCAAACCTTTAGGAAAGGTTTGCATATTGAGAGATTTGATCCTTCTAAGCGCTTGATAGATTGAGAGTTAAGATGGATCTAGGCTAGTTTATTTTTAAATTTAAAAATTTAACATGAACATTTCCCTATACTAAATTGTAAAACACCTCTTAATAAAATCAATTTTAAACAAAGAATTAAAACCAAACCCTTCTTAAAAAAAGTTAAGTAATTAAAATTTACATCTTAAATTTACATTATATATGTCATATGTTTTTAATTTTTATATTAATAAATAGAAGTTCAAATATTAATACCTTGCATCTCTAAATCTATATTTACCTTTTCACATTTACATAATACAATTATAAAATTACCACATAAATTATCAGATAAAAAATAACATCATGATAAAACAAATAACAAATCACATTGAAAAAAATAATACCTATCCACATATATTATTATCATTTACTAAAATAATGTTAGTATATATATGATATATCTTTCCATTATGTAATTAATTGCATGAGTTGTACATAAATTTGGACAACTCTATAATTCCTGGCTTTATTGGAAATTTAGTAACTTTTCACGCATTTTGAATGAACTATTAGTTTCCTTTATGAGTTGGTACTTGATGTTGTAAATTTACAAGTTGAAAGTTCTTCAAAAATCACCAAAAATTTCCAAAAAAGCAATGAGATAGAGAATATTGATCTTGGATGTTTTGTGCCTTCCACATTTGCACAAAAAAAATATTATTAATTTGGAAAAGACATTAAATAAAATGAAAGATAGTAGAAAAAACTTATTGGGGTGAAGTGGAATACTAGGCTTGAATGAAACGAAACAACTCAACTAAGGTTTAAAAAAAATGTAAGTTTCAAATATACTATTAATTAGTAGAAGACATTCTCCCGTGGTGGGTGCTTGAGCTCAACGTCTGTCACCGCCATGTTAAGGCTAAATGGAAGAGAAGGTCACCTAGCCTATCATTCTACCTCCTAGCACGATCTGTTAAATTCCCCTAAGATGTATACATTAATTTGGACTTGGTCGTCGTACACAGGACCCAACTCAACTTGTTGTCTCATCATTTCATTGCATAATTACTTCGAGAGGCTTATCTCAACTCAGGGCGAAGGACGAAGGCAATGTCATGGATCAACCATATCCTTCCCTTGATCTGTTTATCTTCTTAGCACATTGTCCTACACGATTTTTTATCTTGATTTATGAAGGAACGAAATGAAATATAGATATAAACAGAAACACAGAGATGCAACGAAAACATAACTTCAATTCATTAATAACAAAATACTGAAAATTGTTTACATGCAGAATGGAAATAAATTAGATCAGGCGATGGTAGCTTATCTCTGAGAAGTGATGTGGCAGATACATGCCTTCTGAACTGTGTTACAATGAGGCTTGAAGGCCTATTTATTATTGAGAAATAATGGAAAACCATCAGCAACCAAAAACTTAACCCTAGGAGATGAAGTGACAAAAGTTTGTGGGCCCCATTGGGGTAAATTGGTACATCAACCTCTTGGGGTTGTAACTTTGGCATACTATCTCTGTTTGTCACGTACAATGCATTGTTAGAAAGATCTATCCAAGGACTACAACTTTCGAGTGCAAATGATGGGCAATTACTATCATTTGCCTGTTTTCCAAAAAAACGTCGTTTAGGGCCTCAAAATGGATCAGGAAGTTCAGGACTCGAAAAACTACCAAAATAGTAAATTGTGCTACAATTAAGGAAACTAAAAGAAACAATCATGGGGGTCCAAGTGGAATAGGTGGGTGGCCACCAATATCCACCTAGATTAGTTTTCATACGAGTCAGAAATGCATTCTGTGTTTGTCCCATCTCTACAATATTGTTATACCTATAGCATTAACAATTTATTCTCGTTGTTTGGTTAGACCATTTCTCATCCTATTTTTGTATTCTCAACGATTGATGCAGGTGGTTCCATGCACGCTCATAATTTAGAAGTGACTTCATAATAGTTCAAAAATCAAAATCATCGGATTGATGTGAAACCAATACCAGATCGTAGTGCTCGTCATCCTGATTCTAATGACATGAATGACACTCAAATCCGAGTTCGTATGCTTAAGATGTTCATGGTTAAAGTTTTGGTCAAACTTGGCCAAGTGACAGTCGCTAATGAGGCAACAATTTGGAATTTTCCAGCACACCAATTTTTGCGGTCGGAATGGGAGAATTTATTGCCTACTTAATTTGTTCGGTTGATTTTTTTTGGCTATTAAGGTTATATGAAAACTATATAATATATATATATATATATATATAATATATATTATTATATATATGTCGACGTTCGAGCCAGACCAAATCATCATCAGGACTGAATATACAGAAGAAAGAAGAAAAGGCGAGAGATAATAAGGTGAAGGAGGGTTTCTGAGTATAAGCCGACCTCTTTATATAATTAATCATATTTTTTATTCAGATATATTTATTTGTTTTGAATGTTTTTATGTTATTATAATTATTTAAATCTATTTATGTTATTTATATATTCTTTCTTTATTGTTTATATGCTTTATATATATATATATATAATATATATAATAGTAATAATTATATATATATATATATATATTAATATATAAAATAATTATAATTTTATTTATTAATTGTATACATTTTATTTTATTTATATTTAACTCTTTATATTTGAAATCAATTTTATTTTATTTTATTATACTTCAATTTTTTATAAATTGTATTAATATTCATTTTAATTTTTATTATATTTATTAATTAATTTAAAGTGTATATTTTATTATTTTATTTTATTTGATTCTTATAACTGTATTAATTTTATTTTCATAATTGTATTAATTTTCATCATATTATTCCCCGGATGCGGGTGCTAACATGGCATGAATGGCGGGTGGTGAGTCACATGGGCAGCTGTCAGCCCGGACAAGCCACCACAAACCAATACGCCAAGCCATTAAATGCGCAGGTGAGCTCAGGCACGGTGAAAAACCGTTCGGCTCCAGGAAAATTAATGAGGACAGGGACATTCCTGGGGAAGGCAACCGGGGTTAAGGCGCCATTCAATGCGCGACCTGGACAGAGGATTATGGCAATCCATAAGAGCGCTGTTCTCCCGCACAACTCACAGAGACCTGAGCAGCTTCTGAAGGCAACAGAGCACACTCTGGCCAGGTGCAGGATCTTACCAAGGATTCAGGTGAGCGTTTGCAGAATGTCTGAGAGTTTAAGGATGGGCGGTCGCAGAGGAGGTTCGAGGGGCAGAGGCGGGTCGCGGGGCCGTCCTGCAACTCAGAGGCAAGCCGCTTCACCTGCTTCCTCTGTTGACATTCCTCTAGACCATGGCAGTAGCCCGCGTAGAACAATTGGTCAGCAAATTGGCCAAGGAAGAGGAGAACCCCTGGACTGTGGGCACTTGGAACATCCCGCGATGAAATACCGCATACCCTGCACTCTGGAGAACAACACGCTGATCGTGTCAATCACTGTTGAACACTGCAGCGACTTTCGAAGGCCACGGGAAGGTTTGACGGTGCCCAGGGTTGATATGCAGGTGCCCAGGGTGGATTTAAGGCCACCCACTCAAACTGAGGAAGCTGGAACTTCGACGATGCTGCCTGCCCAAGGAGGAACGCGCCCAGCTGAGGCGGAAGACAAGAAGGTCAAGGGGTTAACGAAGGAGGATGAGCCTCACCTGACAGATGAGGAATAACACAGCAACCTCTCCGTCCTCTCGGCCAGGAATGCAGCTCTCTGTCCATCTTTTCTCTATCTTATTCCATGTGTCTGCATGTCAGTGTGTCAAGGTTCAGTCTACGTGTCAATATCAGTCCATGTGTCGATGTCAGTCTACGTGTCGATTATGCCATGTAAAGGGGTCCTTCGTGTCAAGTTATCTGTCCGTTGTGTTGGCTCAAAAGCCTACTATGTCGATTAAATGTTGGTTTAGCAGGTTGGAAGGAACTGGTTATTTTGCCAGATATACTGATAGATAGTCACGGGAAATTCTCCACGGAGAAACAAGGCTTCGGCCTTTTTGTAATCTGGATGTAAATTTTCGTTTTTTTGTAATATAAATTAGCTCAGTCTTACGTAGAAAAAAAAAAAATTCATCATATTATTATTAATTTTCATGATAAATATATCATGATATTATTA
>APFE031039693.1:27807-46188 GCA_000404065.3 Pinus taeda
CATAAATACATTCAAACAAATAAATATATCATGACATTTTTTATTTATTTATTTTTTCTTTTTTCTTTCTGAATAAGCGCTAATTCTATTAAAAAAAGAGGTAAAAATATTTACAGTGAGGTCTTAGCCTCAGAGGGCCAGTTTCCCAGCCCTTAGCAAAAAAAACTTTGAACAGAGAAAGACCGCTGAGCCTGTGAGAGAGAAGCTTTCTCAGGTCAGCAGAGAGAGTGAAACCATTACCAAAATACTTCTTGCTTGCAAGAGATGCCAAGCAAAGGAAGCCAACCACAAAAATTCTTCGACCAGTCACTAGAACGGGTGATTACCGTAAGTTACAGCAAAAAAACTAATATGGGCTGAGGAAGACCTCAGCAGTACAGTAAGCATATCAGATAAGGAGAGAAAAGCCAGCATTCGAGAGGAGAGAAGTGCCAAAAAAACGAGAGCGGTGGCAGCGACCCAACAAAAAGAGGAGCTTACTCGCCCGAGGTCTGAGGGTCGGAGCCCTTAGCTTCTTGCATTTCCGGAGCTGCTAGCCGAGAAGCCTCGTCGTCACCAGCTGCGCCTTCCTCGGACTGATTGATTAGGTGCAGAATGCCAAAGTCATACTGAACAGGGCCACAAGCCACAACCTCATCTTCATTCGCTATCAGAGTGCGATTACGGTTGACCCCAGCATCCCTAGGTGAATCTTCCTGTGTTTGCATGGCTGTCAAATTCGGGTTGTCCCCAGCATCATGAGATAGGCTTTCCTCAGGGGAAGGGGTAGTGGATGAGCTGATGGGCTCAACAGGCATTTCCGCCTCTTTCGAGACCATAATGGTGGTGGTGAAGGTGATGATGGGCTGGTTGAGACGGCTTCGAAAGGTGAAACGTGAATTCTGGAATGAGGAATTGGGAACAGGCCTGGCGGGATTGGGAGGAGGCGAAGACGGAGAAGCGGACGAAATGGGTATTATGAGGGGAGAAGGAGATGGACGGGCACGTCCTCTGGAAGCTGAGGAGCTTCCTCTGTGCAACACCCCTCGACTTCGAGTCATTGCTTCACCTGAAGCTTTGCTGCGGACGCTACGCGTGATAACAGTGGGTGACAAGGGAGAAACAGACGCGGTGGGATTGACCTCTGGCGAAACAAACCGGAGATCGAGCTGACTGAGAGAATGCTGCAGGGAATGTCGGCAATTGGGCTGAGAGAATGCCATTATAACGCTGGAGGGCTGCAAGGTCGAGCTGCGGAGGGGCGTTAATGCACCTGCGTTCGGCTGATCCGAGTTAATGCCTGAAGAGACCTCCGCTCCAAATCCCATCACACTACATTGAATCGCCGCATCGATAATCGGAGTAATAAACTCACAGCAGTGTCCATCCAGGTGCTGATCCGGCGGCCTTACGCTGGGCACGCATGGAGGGTGAGGTGCCTGTACCGGAGGATCAATATATCATGACATTATTATTAAATAAAGAAAATAAGATTAATTATATAAAGAAGGTCGGCTTATACTCGGCAACCCTCCTTCACCTTATTTATCTCTCGCTTTTCTCTTCTCTGTATATCAAGTCTTGATGATGAGTCTTGGTTTAGGCTCGAAACGTCGACAAATAATAATGAAGAACACTATGCATTATCTGAATTCAGTTTCTCAAAAACCACTCCACAGAAACCTACAAACTAAGATTGTTACTCTGTACGGAGGAGACGCTTGGAAAGAAATTCGTGATCTCGAAAAAACAAGGGTTAAAATACAGAGAAAGGAAGCAGATCTTTACTTCCTCAAAAAATGTCGTGATTCTAATCTAATCCCTCCATTTGCCTGCATAAAACACAAGTTACACAACCAAAGAAACCACAAAATATTTGAACGACTCAGTAAATCCCTAATTCGCCTAGAAATTCGCAGAACCAGAATCTCATTATGGAAATTATCCACAATAGCCTTCAATTCTCACTTAAAACTAGCAGCAGCAATTGAAGTAGAACTCTGATGCCTCCAGAGCTCTAAAGGCCAGCAAAGTAAGGCAAGTAACTGAGTTGAGACACAGTAACAAACTCCAAAAACTGCAGCAACAATGGAACAGTGGATATTGTGGTTAGCGTGTAAACTATAGACACCTGTTAGAAAAAGAGGACAACACATCTAACGCAGGAACCAGGTTATTGAATCCTTCAAATACTGTAAAGAACCCAGCAACCAAGGCATCCAACACATCGTACACAGTAGAGGAATCAATTGGAACAGATCTCATGGACAACGTTGGTGCTAAGGAATCAATTAATATAATCATTAAACACGGCCCTGAACATGAGCCATTCTTGGAAGACGCAGTAAGGAATCTGAGGAACAGGTCCAAAACAATTTTCAGCAGCATCAATGAACTGCGCAGTCCCCAGAGGAGCATAAGCAAACTGCGCAGTCCCCATTCCAGCGTTGAAGTACCTGAAAACGCAGCATCTAAGGCAACCAACGCTTGGTACACAACAGAACCCAGGTACGCAGCTAATAACCTGTTTTTTAGTAATAATATGGATTTTATTAACTCAAGAATAAGGAATAATCTAGGAGGTAATAATTTAAATTATAAAAATAGGATAGACAAGAACAATAAAGACCATAATGATAAGAAAAACTTAACTGGAAACCATGTAATGAAATCCAACACCATAGTTGAAAACATGGATACCAAAACAATCAACAGAAAAGTAGTTAATATCTCTACCTATGAATTAAAAAAGGAAGAAGCTGAGGCCTTGGAAAAAGGACTGAATTTCGCCTTAGCCCCTAACAAAATCCCTAATGAAGAAATTATTTGCAGCCTAGAAGATGGGATCAAGACTCTCAGTGATAATGATAACGAACTCATTAGGCAGGAATGCGCAGTCATCTTACGAAAGGCTAAACCACCTAAAAGAAACCTGAAACCTGAGCAACTAAAAGCCATAAGAAGTCTAAGAAATAATAATGACATTGTCATTCTCAAAGCTGACAAGGGTGGCGCCACAGTTATTATGAATTATGATGATTATGTAAACAAGATGAAAGACCACTTATAAAATAGTGGGAGCTACAAAAAACTGGAGACAAACCCCATCTCTTAAATTATTAGATTAGTAAAGAAGGCTATTAAAGAAACCAATCTAGACGACAAACTAAAAAAACGCCTCACCCAGGTAGTGAAATCACACCTAGGATCTGTGGAGACCCTAAAGTGCATAAAAAGGAAGTTCCCTTAAGACCTATAGTAAACACTATAGGTTCTCCCACTTATGAATTAGCAAAATATGTCGCTAGCATCTTAGCACCGCTAGTTGGCAAAACCAACTCTTACATTAAGGATTCCAATCAATTTGTCAAATTCATTAAAGATACAAAGTTAGACCCAAAAGAAAAAATTGTCAGTTTTGACGTAGTCCAACTCTTCACCAAGATACCCCTAGATGAAGCTATACAAGTAGTTAAAGAAGTGGCAGACCCCCAAACTGCAAAATTAGCTGAGGTTTGTCTTCGCTCTACCTTCTTCTCCTTCCAGGGTGAGATATTTGAACAAACTTCAGGTGTTGCTATGGGATCACCTCTTTCACCGATTGTAGCTAATCTCTACATGGAAAAATTTGAGAAAAAGACTCTTGATTCATACCCTTTAAAACCTAAGTTCCGGGTCAGGTTTGTGGATGACACCAGCGTCAATTGGCCTCATGGTGATAATGAACTTAAAAACTTTTTGAACCATCTCAATAACATATCGAATGACATTAAGTTCACAATGGAGATGGAGGAGAATAATTGCATACCTTTCCTGGACATTCTCCTCATAAGAAAGGAGGATGGTTCCACAGATCATAAGGTATTCAGGAAAAAGGCACATACATATAACTACCTCCATGCCAATTCACATCACCATCCATCCCAAAAGATGGGTGTACTGCAAACCCTCTTCACTAGAGCTCGTAGAATCTCAGATGATAACCAGGCTGAAGAAGAGATTACTTACCTAAAAAGAACTTTTGCCAACCTAGGATACAATAATAAGAGCATCTTCAAAGCCATTCAAAAAGCCAAGTCTGGAAACAATACAAACAAATCAATTAACCCCATGACTTCTAATGCCTACCTCCCATACATTCAAGGTGTCACTGACAAGCTAGCCAAAGTTCTCAAAAAGAAAGATGTCAAAACTTCATTCAAACCCTTATCAACTATCAAACAAAGAATGAAATCTGTTAAGGACAACCAAGAGCACCTGCAGCAAAAAGGTGTGTATAGCATCACCTACTCTTGTGGAGAACAATATATAGGAGAAACTGACAGGTCTGTAAAGATTAGGCTCAAGGAACATAATGCTGACATCTGTAAAGAAAGAACACGCTCTTCAGCTTTAGCTAAACATGCTGGTAAAACAAACCATCATATATGCCTTGAGGACACTAAGGTTATTGCAAATGAAAAACACCATTTCAAACGAAAAGTGCGTGAGGCCATTGAAATCATTAAATACCCTCGTAACCTTAATAGAGATGGAGGCTTGGAAATTAGTAAAAATTGGAATCCTCTGCTCTCCCCCATTGAATAAGCTTTCCCTTCCCCTTCCTCCCCTCTTTTGTCCCCCTTCCTCCCCTCTTCTTTCCCTGTCAAGCTTTCCCTAGCCCA
The DNA here is from genome assembly GCA_000404065.3 of Pinus taeda. Lineage (NCBI taxonomy): Eukaryota > Viridiplantae > Streptophyta > Pinopsida > Pinales > Pinaceae > Pinus > Pinus taeda. The sequence continues at coordinate 32,451 of APFE031039693.1, forward strand.
TCCTAGCACCATATGTCTATAAGAATTCTAACCAACGACAAACACATATATTACATATGGTGGCAGGTGGTCAAACCCTACCACCACCACCCACTCTAACAAACAACAAACTGAAACAAACAACGTTGATCGTCGACCATTACCATCACTAATAGTTAATGCCACTCCAACCAACCACCGCATATCACAACAAAACACCAATAAAATAAAAATAAACGCGCCAATTTTTTTTTTATATGGTTGGGCAGGGGTTTGACCTTGGGACCTCCTCCCACCAAATATATTCGTCCACCAGCGATCCAATTGGCTGGACTTTGTTAACTTCACCATCAAACTTTATTTAAACCAGAATTTTCACCATTTTGACAAATGGCGGAAGGAACATTGAATAGAAGAGGCAGAGCAGAATATTGTGCCCAAGGTGGAACCAGGAGCTGGGCACGAATTTCTAGACAGAATAATCTAGGGGAATATTCCACAAAATATTCCTTTTTGCAAAATGGTGAGGAATCTAAAAGATTCCCTAGAGGGTGATCTTTGACAGTGATAGAATCATGTCAAATTTATACTAAAAAGAACTAGAATTTCATAGGGAACACAATGGTGTAGTCCGTTTCCCCATCTGAGCTGCAAAAATTTAGGCAACCAACAACAAGGAACCTTTGCAGAATCTTTTGGAATCTAAAAGGTTCCCTTGGACGCTGATTTTAAACAAAGGTGGACTGATGCCGACTTTATAGTCATTTTTCACAGAATTTTGCAAGGAGCACAGTGGTGTGCTCAGAATTTTCATTTGAGCAGTGGATTTTTCGGGCATCTCCAGGAAGGAATCCTTGGGGGAATCTTCGAGATTCCCGAGCGTCAAAATTTTATGGTGTCAAAAAGGGGCCAAGTTTATAATAGTTTGACATGATTTTGCGCCACGAACTCAATGACATAGTCCATTTCATCAGCAGAGCTTTGAATTTTTTGTCCATCTCCGAAAGTGGAGGTATATGATGCAATTATGCCATGTATTTATTTTTGTCGAGATCGTTTTTACTATTATGTTGAAAGGATGCTTGTATGTCATGTCATGTGAGAATTTATTAGCTTATCATGTTGAAGGAGGGCCCATTTGAGTGAGAGTTCCTATAGGGGAATGTCTTGTGGAGAGAAATTCCACTTTGGTTGAGGGAATTTATCCTTGTAATGAAAAAGAATGTACTATGTACTCATCATCATCTTGCAACATTTAATGAAGCGACCTCCCACTCTTGACACCGGGCCCGGATACGTAACCCACATTGGTTGAACTTCGTTACCAATGTGTGTGTGTCTTTTGATTTGATGGATGTCGTTGTGTTTCTTCTTCTTTGAAGTATGCACATACTTTTTTTCATACTCTTTCATATGCAATTCTGCTAACATCACAAAGTAAAAGATCTTGGTTAATTTCGGTAGCTGAAGAGATACAGATCATGTATGGTATCAAAGCGATCTTCTCACAAGAAGGGAAATGGAGAACAACAAATATCTCTATGAGGACCTCCTTAGGATGTCATGCATGGTGGACATAATGCATGCAGATTATGAGGAGAAGATGGAAAGAGAGGAACAAGAGAAAGAAATAGTAGAGGACGATGCTCCGTCTACCCCTTCGAGTGTACATTCATCTTCTTCATCGTCTTCTCATCATTCAAATGAGAAGATCAATCATAGCCTTCAATCAGAATGTTGAATTGAGGAGACTTCTACAAGAAGAAAAAGAGAAGAAGCAGAGAGTGTAGCTTCAGTTACGAGCCACGGAAGAGGCCTTGGAAAAATTGAAGTGCAACAAAGGCTTAGTGAAGCCATCATCACTTGTTTCAGAATCGACAGTTGAGGTAAAAAATGTTGATCATTCTTTAGTTTCATTTTCACATGACACTATTTCTGTTGGAATCCTTGAGGTACACATTTTACGAACTAACACGAGACTCCTTACCAAGACGGGGTATAAAGTAGGAGGACTTGGTGTTAATAGCTAGGGAATGACTCAACCATTGGAGGTGGTACAAATAACTCGATTTATAGGTTTGGGGTACATTGAAGGAGAGTGCTTGAAGGTAGCAGAAGCTTCCAAGGAATTGTCGAAACCATCAAGGAAGGAGGATAATGGGAACACATCACAATGCTGCCATGAAATTTCACATTGGAGAGGAAGAGCTAAGGCAAGCTCTCATCGCCAGGGTTGCACCAGAGATAGTCAAGAGAGATATAAAAAATCTCACTATTCTAAAGTTAATTTTGATTACAACATGTTAATGATGAGCAAAAATAATGGCATAGAAAATCGTGTAGTTTTTGAGGTTTGCATAACCATGTGGTTGCAGAGTGTTGGAAGAGAATGGCATGAAGAAAGAGGACGAGGCGTGAAAGGCCTTCTCCAAATTAGGGAAGGAATAAGGTAAAGCAGGTATGGAGGAAGAAGAATTTTTTCAATCATTGCAATAGAGGTGGACATCAAAGATCTACTTGTTGGCGGCTCCATCCAGAGAAGCGTCTTAAGGACAAAGCGCCCGTGTAGGAACCAACTGATGACGATGTTCAACAAGCGAATCTGCCACATTCGACAACTGATGACGATGTTCAACAAGCGAATCCGCCACATTCCTGGTGGTTCACTTTATTGTGTAAGATATGGTTTTACTAGATATAATAGCTTGTCATGACCACATTTTGTAAATCATGTGAAATTTAAATTGTAAAAGTGGTGATGTGTTTTCCATCGCTTATTAAAGCAACAGTGATGTTTTGGCCTTTTATTGATAGCTGGGGTATTGGTTTCTATTATGATGTAAACTTGACCAAAAAGTATGTGTTATAAAATCTTGGCAAGCATGAGGATGCTTGGGTCATGATTGGTCATGTAATTGAACATCTAGTTTGCAAATAGGTTTACAAAGGATGCAGGTGTCGACTTATTACTTATGCCTCCAAAGAACAAGGGTGAAGGAGAAGGAAGTGTGACATATCAGGACACTTGATGCACAAACAATGTAACACAATAGTTGTAGATTATGTTCATGCTTTTGGAGGACCAAAATCTCCTTAGTGGGGAGGGATGATCCAGGTGGCTCTAGACACGCTCAAAATTCAGAAGTGGCTTCAGAATAACTCAAAAATCAAAGTAATTAGATTTATGTGAAACCAAGACCAGATCGTAGTGCTCGTCGTCCTAATTCTAACGACATGAATGGAACTCAAATCCAAGTTCGTATTCTCAAGATATTCATAGTCAAAGTTTTGGTCAAACTTAGACTAGTGATAGTCAATAACAAGGCAACAATTTGGAATTTTCTAGCGCATGGATTTCGATGACCGGAATGGGTGAATTTGTTGCCTACTTAATTTGTCCATTGACCCTTAAAAATTGGTCGATTTTTTTTTGCTTGTTATTAGAGATTTATATTAAATATAAATATAATATATAATATATATATATATAATATATATATATATATATATATATATATATAATATATTATTAAAGGTGGCAGGGGTGTCCCACCCAACGTCAAACACATATATTACATATGGTGGCGGGTGGTCAAACCCTGCCACCAGACGACAACCGTTACCATATTATATTTCGGGGATGTCGGGTGTCGAATTCACGGTGAACAGTGGGTGGGTCCAAAGATTGTGGCCCCACTCCAACAAACAACAAACCTAAACAAACAATGTTGGCTGCCAACCATTACCACCGCTAACATTTAATGCCACTCCAACTAACAGTTGCATATCATAACAAACTGCCAATAAAAGAAAAAAACTGCGTTAAAAATTTGTTATGTGATCGAGTGGGGGTTCGACCTTAGGACCTCCGCCCACCAAATATATCCATCCACCAATGGTCCAATGTGCTAGACTTTGTTAACTGCGTCCATCAAACTTTATTTAAATTGACATTTTCACCATTTCGACAAATGGAGGAAGGGGCACCGAACAAAGGAGGTAGAGCAGAATACTGCACCCAAGGGCGGAACCAGGAGCCAAGGACGAATTTCAAGACATAATATTCTAGGGGAATATTCCTTGGGATATTCCACAAAATATTCCTTTTTGCAGTATGGGGAGGAATCTAAAATATTCCCTAGAGGGTGATTTTTGACAGTGACGGAATCATGTCAAATTTGTACTCAAAAGAACCAAAATTTCATAGGGAACGCGATGGTACAGTCCATGTCCTCATTTGAGCAACATAAATTCAGGGAACCAACAACAAGGAATCTTTATAGAATCTTGTGGAATCTAAAAGATTCCCTTGGAGGCTGATTTTTGAAAGAGGCAGAATGATGTCGACTTTATAGTAATTTTTGACAGAATTTCACAAGGAGCGTAGTTGTATGCTCAAAATTTTCATCAAAGTAGTGGATTTTTAGGTAATCTCCAGGAAGGAATATTTGGGGGAATCTTTGAGATTCTCGAGGGTCCAAAATTTGACAGTGTCAAAAAGGGGCCAAGTTTATAGTCGTTTGACACTATTTCACGCCACAAATTCAACAATGTAGTCCATTTCATCAGTATAGATTTGCATTTTTCGCCATCCCCGAATGTGGAGGTATATGATGTAGTTATGCCATGTCTTTATTTTGATTTGCTGAGATGATGTTTTGTTGTCGAGATCCTTGTTGCTATTATGTTGAAAGGATGCTTGTATGCCACGTCATGTGAGAATTTATTATCTTTTCATGCTAAAGGAGGGCCCATTTGAGTGAGAGTTCGTATAGGGGAACATTTTGTGGAGAGACATGCCACTATGGTTGAGGGAATTTATCCTTGTAATGACAAAGAATGTACTATGTACTCATCATAATCTTGCAACATTTAGTGAAGCGACCTCCCCACTCTTGACACCAGGCTCGAAGACGTAACCCACACTAGGTGAACTCTGTTACCAATGTGTGTGTGTTTTGGTTTGATGGATGTCGTTATGTTTCTTCTTCTTTGAAGTATGCACATGTGGTTTTTCATACTCTTTCATATGCAATTCCGCTAACATCACATAAGTAAAAGACCTTGGTTAATTTTGGTAACTGAAGAGATCTGGATCAACGATGGAGGGTAAGTCCCACAATTTGTTTTGCATTTGGCCACCTTCAGGCCCCCATGTTCACAAGGTGGCTTTGGAATCTAATTTGACCTCCCATATTCACCATCATGCTTCGACTTTCTTAGAAGGTACTCTGATTCTTCACAATTTGTGAGCTATAATATTAGACTAGTCTCAAGCTCAATGCAATTCCCTAGCTCATCTTCAGTGGCTATATTACTTAATCTTGAAGCTCAACTCCAGTTCAATGGATGAAGGCCTGAAGGTCGTTAAATCTCATTAGAGTATTCTTGGTCCTTTATAGGTTGCAAGCTTCACAGATTTTGTGAATTCAGGGTAGTGGGCAAAGGTTCCAGCTCAGGTCAAAGGGAAATTGCAGCGCATGGTTAGCAATTTGTGGTTCCGTCATGAATATATTTTCCCTTGTTTAGTTCGTGGTTTGTGGCTCCTTCATGGCTCATGACTCCTTTGTGGTTCGTGGCAGGTCAATTATAGCTCTTGTCTGTATTCCTCGATCACTCGAGATTTGCAAATGAATTTCTTGAAGTTCCACCATGGTTTTATATTTTGTCTTAATTGATCATGGGTAGTCTCTTTCTGTTTTGGGTCAAAATAGATGGTTATGCCAAATAGAGCTAGTATCTTTGTAACCTCTTAAAATTTCATGTGGGTTTAGGCACTTTTCTCTTTTTGTCTATTGAACTTATCAAGTGAGACATTTGTAATCTTAAGCTACTCAATATATGCCAGTGGGTTGCTCCCTACGAGTAGGCCAGTAGTGTAGAGCAACATCTTTTGTAATGCCCTTCTTCAGTAATATAATGTCAAACCTTACACAATTTTTTTTACAGAAGACATTAAATAAAAGGAAAGATAGTAGAAAAAAACTATCTAGGGTGAAGTGGAATACCAAGCTTGAATGAAACGAAACAACTTAACTAAGGAAATAAAAAAATGTAAGTTTATGTATAGTTGATAAATAGTGGGATTTAAGTGCCCTTCTTCCTATTTGGCAGACGCGTGAGGTGAGACTGTTAATGATGATGATATCCGAATGGTTATAGTTGTTTCTTTATATTCTCAAGAAAATCCAAGAAACAAATTAATTTGAAACTTTCATTATATTTCACTTCTTCGACTTTTTGATTTTTCTTCACTTCTTTAATCTTTTGATTTTTCTAAATTTTGATGATTGAAACAATCATTGTATTGATATTGATAGACACATAATATTTATATAACATATATTTTTTGACTAAGTTGATGTATAAATGTTAAATGCTTATGCTAAATGTTAAATTTTACAAACATTTACGTCTACACATCTTCCCCAATATTGTGTCGTAGAGTGTCTCTCAATGTAATTAATTATCTTAACGATAACATTAATTGGGTCGAGAGAGACTGCCCAATATGGAAGATAAGTTATAATGTTATGCCCTCTCCTATTATGTAAACACTTTGACTTGGTCATATTACATAAAAATAACTTTAAAAAGAATAAAATTAATAACCTAGATCCAACTTAACTCCAAATCTACCAAGGGTTGAGAGAGATCAAATATCTTGAGATGCATACCTATTCTAGACTGAAAAGATATTTGATCCCTCTCAGGACTTGGTAGACCTAGAGTTAAAATGGATCTAAGTTGGTTTTATTATTAATTATAATTATAATTATTAGTTCTATGTATCATTTTATTTTTAGTTTATGTAATTTATTCAAGTCAAAATGTTTTATTGATAATTATAATTCTTAATTGTTTTTCGTTTTATTTTGACCTAGTTATATTGCTTACAAGATATTACAAGATCAGTATCATATTTGGAGTGCATCACTTCTCCAGGCAATAATATTGAGGTAAAATAGTCTAAGATCATTTCACCATTGCCTTTTAAGTTTTGGAAAAGTTTGACATCCAAATAAGATATATAAGGGAATGACACACACCACTACACATATATCATAACCAAACCTAGATTCATCTAACTAGAATCATAACAAAATAAATCCAAAAACTCAAATATTTGATTACAGACGCTTTTAAATAAAAAAAATATATTCATTCTTTCAACTCTTAATAAATCTAAATTACATTTATAATTTTTTTAAAATTATTATAAAATTATAATAATATAATCTATATAGAATGATGTCGAAAAAATCATATACAAATATATTTAAAATACAACTACTACATAACTAGGTTCTTGTGTGTGCAATGCTTTGCTTTATTAACTCCGTGTCTTGGTTCAATATTTCCTCTTTATTATCTGGGTTTATGAGTGTTGTAAAATTATGAAGTTTTACTTTGATACGGATAAATTCAATTTTTTTGTTTGAGAAATATTAATAATATTATTTATTGCGATTATATTAAATGAATAATTTACAAAGAATTGATTTTTATAATATTAAGATATATTATCAATAATGGAAAACATACTATATTAATAAAATTTCAAGTTCTAATTTTTAATAGACCCATTTTATTTCTATAATAAATATTCAAAATATTATTTCATTAATACTTTTTATATTATTAAATTCAAACATCTAAAAAATAAATAAAAAATAATTTTTATTTAAAATTTATTAATATTATTATCATGAATAATTATATAATAATATATACATTTAAAAACATTAACCAAGATTTAATTGAAAATCACATTTTAATTTCTATAAATAGTATTTTATTATAATTAACTAATCTTGTTTATACCACTATATGTCCAAAAAACATTTAACTCATTTTATAACTGTTCATATTAAATTTATATTTTTTAAATAAATCTTACAATAACTAAAATAAAAATAGACATAACTATAAAAATGGATCTCAACTAAATTAATTAGTTAGATTACTATTATGAAATAATCCATTAAATATTAAATATCTAATATCTATCTATAATAATTATTAATATTTAAATTAAAAATTCAAAAAACTCTTCCAAATATAAACATTTATCAACATAATTATAAATTATAATATATTATATATATTTTATATGATATAAATAATTAATTAGAATTGAATAGTGCAGAATCACTAATATTTTCTCTGAACCAAGACCAAATATTAAATAATGAAATGGGTATAAACCACACATTCATAATCATGATAAATGGATAGGTACTATTAGATATATATGTTTTTAGTTTAATTTAATTATGGGCCACGTGTAAAAGGATTGCAAACTAAGTTAAGAAAACAATTAATATGTGAATATAATTCTATAGATTAAAAAGGTTAATTTTATAGTGATTATGGGATTCATTTTTGTAGGTATGGGTCTTAAATCTATAAGAATGGTATCTATAAATAATTAGAAAATGAAGTTGGTTATATTAAATGAAGTTGGTTATATTAAATTATTTAGTATTAATATATATTGTGTAAATAAGTATTTAAGGTTTAATAGGTTGATGAACTATATTAAAGAAGATATTAAAAGCTTCCATTTATAATGTAATTTCAATAATTAAGTTTAGTAAACAAAAGTGAACATAAAAAAATTAGTGTATAATTTTGTGTGTTATATTATGGTATAAGGTTTTACATGTTGGTATTAAAGTATATGATTTAAATATTAGGTCTCGGAATCATAATCACTTTCCATACTTATTTTTATTATCTGATTGAACTAATATAACTTCATGATTTGTTGAAACAAGTATTATGGCTTAAAGAGGAGCTGGAAGGACCGAGGCCACAAGAGGGTGTGGCATGGCATTGCCTTCACAACCAACTCTTGTCACCTCACCTCTTGACAAGGAACATATTGTGGAGTAAGAATACATTCTTGTTACGGAAGTGTTGAAATTAATAAGATATTTTCAATAAATATCTAAGGCTTTGATGAACTATTTGGAATGGGAACATGGAGGACCTAAACTGAAGGGGCCCAAAATCCAACAGGAAACAATATGCATTGGAAACTAGAAAAAGTAAAATTTCTGGAGTTTTGGAGCTCCACAGATGGACAAACATTCAAAGCTTGGCTCAAGAACATGGCGATGTGTTTCACTTTAACAAAATACACCTCAAATCTAAAGGTAAGGATGGGCATGTTTCAGTTAAAAAAAAGTGCATTATTGTGGTGGGAAACACTCTTTCCAAAACTAGCAATGGATATTTTAGAGGTAACATGGGAATTATTCGAATAAATTTTTAGAGAAGGTTATATGTCAGATGAATTCATAAAAAGGAAATTGAATGAGTTCAATGCCTTAAAACAAGGAAGTCGACCTATACCCAAGTATGAAGCTCGATTCATGGATCTACTTAGGTGCGTTTTTCACTTAAACACAGAAAAGTTAAGGGTAAATAAGTTTGTCTATGGACCAAATTGTAACATCCATACCAAGTTAACAATTTTACAGTCTTGTACCTTGCATTAGTCAGTTTAGCAAGTTGTTGTCGCTAAAGAGGAGATTTTGGGTAGTGGATGGAGTAGGTCACCAAGGCCTACCAAGTTAGGAGCACCTAATGGGAATAGTTAAGAGTACATAACCCATAAAAAATGACCAATCTACAACCATCAAACATGGTCATCAGGGAACCAGAGGCCACCATATCAATCTTTAACATACCAATCATGGTCTGCATCATAAAATTCTTGGTAGAAAGAATACCATTCACATATGATATAGAAATATCATCCCACACAACTATTCTATGCTACACCCTAGCAACATTTACACAACAGTCTGGTTCATACTAGCAGAGTTCCAAGCCAACATTAAATTTAGCTAGTGGGAGCTAGGATCCTATGAGGGGATGTGGAATTGTGAAGATCTACACTACGAGAGGGATTACCCACAATGAAAAGGTAAGTCCAACCCAACACAACATCATGCCACAGTGGGGAATCTACGAAAGGCTCATTAGCTTCATGCGATGGTTAACAATCACCAGGTTGAGCTTCATTCCATTGTACTCTAGATGATAGGTAATATTGATGGTATAAGTTTTTATTTTTTAATAGGTCTAGGAGCTACTAAATCTTTTATTTCCCGTAATGCATTATTAAAGATTAGACATAATGTAGTTGCACAACATGATTTTAAACATGTAGAAATGACTTGTAGGATGAAAAGGAGCACAAGTAAAATAGTAAGGGATTGCAAGATTGAACTAAATGTGTGCAAGTCTAAGGTTTCCTTGTATGTCATGGTGTTGGGATCTTATGACGTTTTCATAGGCATGGATTGGTTAGAGAAACATGAGGAAATATTAGATTGTAAGGATAAGTTACTGCATTTCACTAACAATGATGGTTAGAGAAAATCCTTGGTGAGGAAGAACCAAGGAGGGTCATTACAAATCATCTCATCAATATAATTGATGAGATGTAAGAAAAATGGGTTTTAGGTATATGTAGTTGCATCATTAAATGACAAAAGGGACTCAAAATTTCTATATAAATATCCAATTCTTGTTGAATTCAAGGATATGTTTCTTCAAGAGTTATCAGGGATGCCTCCGGAGAGGGAGATTGATTTCACTATTGATCATAAATATAGCACCAATCCTATAAAAAAAACTCCATATTGTATGTCAACTCTTGAATTGGAGGAATTACATATTTAGTTGAAGGAGTTATTGGATTTCAGCTTCATACGACCTAGTGTATCTTTGTGGGGAGCACTAGTGATTTTTTTCAAGGACAAGGATGGATCTTGGAGGTTATGCATAGACTATTATTAGTTGAATAAGGTGACAATAAAAAATCAATATAATTTGCCAAGGATAGATGTTTTTTTTTACCATATGAAGGGGGTGACTAAGTTTTATAATATAGGTCTGAGGTTTAGATACCACTAATTGGGTATTAAAGAATATGATATCCCAAAGCCAACTTTTGAGATGAGATTTGAGCATTTTTCAGTTCGTAGTACTACCTTTTGGACTCACAAATACCCTAAGTGTTTTCATGAGGTGATGATTGAGACAAGTTCATACAAGTTTTTATTGATGACATGTTGATCTATTCAAGGAACCTGGAAGAGCATAATGAAAACTTGAGGTTGGTGTTGTAGTGTTTTATAGAAAACCAACTATATGGGAAGTTATCAAAGTGTTAATTTTACTAGTTTGAGATTCACTATCTAGGACATATCATCTTTGGGGATGGTATTACAATGGATTTTGAAAATATTGAGGCCATCATGGAATGGTTGGAGCCAATCAACATTCATAAAGTATGTATTTTTATGGGAATGGCCAGATATTATCACAAATTTGTTGAAGGATTTTCGAAGTTAGCAACCCCCATCAATGAACTCCATAGGATGAAGAAATGTCAAGATGCATTCAAAAGATTTGCATGGCTCTATAACTATGGAATAAATATATGTTTTCAAGTTGAATCAAATGTTTCTTCCAATTCATTATAGAATTTTTGTATATCTTGGCTTTAATTTTGGCTATTCGACTATGCATCTAATTTTTCTGAGCTTTGGAAGGGCTTTCTCTTCTTCTAAGCATTGATTTTTTTCATGTTGTAATCCCTAGTTCCACTATGGAATTGTTTTTATCATGTATTAAATCTTCCTTGGTTCCTTAGTTGGTCCTGAGGAGGATAGTGCACCATCACTACAATAAAATTTGTTACATCCTATGCAAGTTGGAGGAATTTAGAAAAGGCCTCGATGGGTGTATGAATCACATTGAGGATGAATACTGAGGAAGACTACTGTGGAAATAGTATTAGGTTGGAGAAAGAGAAAATATAATTTTAAGAAAAAAAAATCTAGGAAAACAATCCAATAAGAGATACCTTAGCAATTTATACAACTAGGCATGTTGTAGAGCTAAGGAACTAGCAGAAAGAAGTTAGTGCAGGTTGTACAAGGAACAAAATGAAAGGTAAGAAATGAAATGAAACACACACACACACACACACACACACACACACACATAAAAACATAGTAGAGAGAACAATGAAAACTCAATTTCTAATGATAAATTAAATACTAGAATATTGTAAAAAACAAACTAGTTAGAATGGTGGTAGCCATATGTGAAACAAAGAACCATAAAGACCCAAAAACGTAACCCTAGAAAATGAAGCACCAAAAAGTTTTTGTGAACCAAGATGGTTAGGTGGTACATCGACTTCCTAAGGGTGCAACTTCTGTACACAATATTTGTTTGGGGCACATGGTATCTAATTGGAAAAAATTATTCAAGGATTACAACTCTTGGCTAGGGCCAAAGAAACATCGTTTGGGGCCTCAAAATGGCCCTAGAAGTTTGGGACTCGAAAAACCATAGAAAAAATACAAGGAAAATAGAGACCCATTGAGTCAGAGAAAGAGATGAGTGACCTTCGATATCCACCTGGATCAGTCATACCCCCTAATGAAGTAATGGTTTCCATTATCTTAAGTTCCCTTATCATATGAGGAAATTTCTATTGAATTTGGCTGTTGGTGAACCACTTGCCTTGGTGAAGAATTTGCCTTGCTTTGACAACCCAATAGAATTGTATGTTTAGCTAGCATGTATCCTTTTTCTTGGTGCCCATGATCAAATCCATTGTAGCATGTTCAATGTAGCAACAATTGATTTTCGTTGGGGCCAATTACTTGGTTCCCTCTAAGGGGTCCATTAAAGATGGAAAATATGGTCAAAACAACTCCACATTAAATACTAGGTGTAATCCAAGGAAAGGGGGGATAATCAATTCAAAATCATTTTAACCCACAACCTTTCTAATTATGTAAGGCCCATATCAATGTGGTTTAAGGTTCCTACAAGGGCCTATGAGGAACTCTTTCTATAAATGCAACAACACCTTATCACTAACATAGAACTTGTGTGTAAACCTAATGTTGTTTGTGTCGTTGCTTGGACCGGGCATTGGATTTTGGTAGAATGTCATGAACCTATTGTTGTAGGTGTTGGTTCCATTCAACAAATTTGGCTAGTCTATCTACTTTGGCCTAAGCATGGGAGGAATCCACTAGTGAAGATACAATGGGAAAAACTACATCAATTTGGGCCAGTAGTTGGAACCTTAGGCACATCTGAAAATGAATATGGCCAATAAAGATGCAAATAATTTTTTTATAGCTATGTTAAACATATGGAAGGATTTTATGCCATGTACATTGATGCTTGGAGTTGTACATGTGCAAGATATTCACAATAATAGTATTAACCACTTCTGTTTGGGGATGAAAGGCAGTTGATTAGGTCAAGCTGGTATCCATCAAAGACCATAATCTAGACAAGACGTTTTTGAGGCAGATACTATCCCTATATGAAATAATGGTTTGATATACCCTAAAATGGACCTAAACACGCTCAAAGAAGAGTTTAGAAATGGATTCAGTTGTAATACACTTCTTGCACACTGCCAAAATAACCATCTTAAATAATCGATCGACAACCTCAAATAAACAATCATTACCATGCTTGGTGGAGGGAAAAATGACATGTGATCCATGGAGACTTACTCCCAGGGCTTGTTTAGAGTAGCTAGAGGAGAGTATATCCCATATTTATTAATGGTTGATTTAGTAATGGCACAAGTCATGCATGATCTGATATATTGATGGATGTCTTGTCAAAGCTTTATAGAAATATTTTTGAATTATTGTAACTATAATGTGCCTCCTAAATCAGCTTGGCATGCTCACTTGAA